>CAKNXH010046550.1:11430-23666 GCA_932178445.1 Andricus quercusramuli
AATTAAGCATTTTGCGTAAATACGTAATTGAGATAATAAATTACCCTGAAGTTGTTTACGCCAAATTAACCTCACAATTGCGCCATGTTCTCGTAGGGTCCGGATGACGTCACAAAATTATGTTGCGCAATTGTGAGAAAAGAGTTTGTGTAAACAACTTCAAGGTTATCTATAATCTGAATTGAGCATTCCGCATGAAGACTTTTGAAGATATATTTTCACATGTCCTTGGAATTGTTTACGCGAAATGCTCAACTGAGATAATGAATAACCTTGAAGTTGTTTACGCAAAATCGTCTCTCACAATTGCTCAATAATATCATTTTCTGTAATCAGGACCCTTCGAGAACATTCTGAAAACTTAATACGAATATGAACCACTTGAGCCGTAGAATTGTCTTGAAGTCGGTAAGGTAGGAATTTCGATCCAGAAACGCCCCTACCTATCTACTAACTCAACTCTACCAACCCACACATATATGTTAGAATAGATATATGTATAGGGTACATTTCCAGGGTTTCCTTTTGCTTTTCCTTTCCCGGATGGAATCCATTCCTTCCTCGCGTAATTTCAGCACAGTGAAGAAGAGAATATAATGTAATACGCGCTTCTCGTAAAATATTGCAAGCTAGTGACACATGGGACACAGTGAGCCATTATTTCTTACAATTTCTCATCACTACAGAAGCAGCTTGCATAAATGCACAGGAATATCAAAATGAAATACGAAAGTATTTCATCATCAAGAAAAATACGAAGAATTGAATATTCTCTCTAAATCTGAACCAGGAGAAAACTACTAACTGAATGAGTGCAAAGTCGTTTACCAAATGTTTTAGTAAACATTTCTACTTCATTTTCTAGAAAATAGTTGAATTTTCAAGTAAAAAAGACTTTCTACAAAAAGCGATGAATTTTTAAACAGTTTTAAACAATTTTTAATATGTTGATCTTTAAACTCAAATTGAGGAATTTTCAACAATAAAATTCATTTTCAATAAAGAAAGATGAATTTTTAAACCAAATAGTCAAAATTTCAACAAGAAAAATTAAGTCTTAATCAAAGAGATGCATTGAAACCGAATAGTTGAACTTTCAAGTAAAAGAGACGAATTTTAAACAAATTGTGTAATTGAACTTCTAAATGAAGAGTTGAATTTTCAACCTACACAGATGAATTTTCAAGCAACTGATCGCATTTTCAAATTTAAAAAATATTAACTTCATCCAAGAAGAACTGAATTTTCCACGAAATATTTACATTTTAACCAAGAAAGATGAATTTAAAAAAATGACATTTCTACCATAAATGATGAATTTTCAATCCAAGGACGAATTTTCTATCCAAATAGACGAATTTTCAACAAAACACTTGAATTTTCGATGGAAAGAAATATGACTTGAACAAAAAGCCCATTTTTCTACGAAACAGTTGAATTTCAACCCGAAAATATTAATTTTCAACAAAAAAAGTTAATTTTCTACCAAATAGTTAAACCTTCAAATGAATGGTTTAATTTCCGACCAAATAGTTTAATTTTCTACAGAAAAAGTTGAATTTTCAAACAAAAAGATGAATTTTACACAAAAAAGATGAATTTTTTCCAAAAAAAGTTAATTTGCAACCAAATAGTTGAATTTTCAAGTAAAATGATGAATCTTCAACTAAAAAACTGAAATTTTCACAAAGAAGTTAATTTTCAATAAAAAAGTTAATTTGCAATTGAATAGTTGATTTTTTCAATAATAAAAAATGAATTCTCAACGAATCATGTAATAATTGATATTTTAACCAAAAAAATATTTTAATCTGATACACAAAATATTTGAATTTAACCAAAAAAGTAGAATTTTCAACATGATAGTTGAATCTTCAACCAACAAAGATTATAATTTAAAACCAAAAAGTTACATTTTTCACCAATGAGGATGAATTTTCAATCAAGAATATTAATTTTCTACAAAAAAAAAAGACTAATTTTCAACAAAATATTAAAATTCTTAACCAAATAGATAAATTTTCATCTAAAATTATGAAACTTCAAACAAAAAATTGATTTTTAAGAAACTAGTTCAACTTACAATCAAGTAGTTGAATTTTCCACCAAAAAGATGACTCACAAAAAAATGTAATAGTTGATATTTCAACCAGAAAATATTTTAATTTAAATTAAAAAGAGTTGAATTATGTCTAAGGAAACGAATTTTTGACAAAATAGTCGAGTCCTCATAAAAAAAGAAGACTTTTTAACAAAATGGTTGAATTTTCAATAAAAAAATTACATTTTCAACCAAATAGTAGAATTTTTAACCAGAAAGATGAATTCTGAACCAAAAATTTCACAGTAGACTTTTTAACTAAAAAGAATGAACTTTTAACCAAAAATAGTTGTATTTTCTTATTCGGTTCCATTAATTCAAATAGCATTTTAACGAAAAAGGGAGAAAATTGGGAAATTTTTTTAAATAGGGGAAAAAGTAGGAAAGTTAAAAAAAAGGGCAAAGCGTTCCGATTTTTAATTTCAAGCTTTTAAAACTAAACAATTTTAAATTCGATACCTTTAGAAAACTGAAACTTTTTAGAATTAGGCATTCGAATTTCAACCAGAAAAGATTTTAATTTAATTAAAAAGAGTTGAATTATGCCTTAAAAACGAATTTTTAACAAAATGGTTGAGTCCACACAAGAAAGATGATTTTCTAACAAAATAGTTGAATTTTCAACAACAAAATTAAATTTTTATCCAAATAGTGGAATCTTTAACCTACAAGATTAATTCTGAACCAAAATTATAATGAGAGACTTTTTACCCAGAAAATAATTAACTTTTATCCAAAAATAGTTGGATTTTCTTATTCGGATCCGTTAATTCAATTGGCATTTTAACGAAAAAGGAAGAAAGTGGGGACATTTTTTGAAAAAAATTCCAATTAAAGACTAAATTTATTATCATTCTCCAATTGAAAAAAAATGTACATAAAAATATACGAACTGCTGATATTTATTTAATTACAAATTGAAATAGGCAATTATAACTTATAAAAGATGGTTTTTATTAACCGGTTAGGACCATTTTTTTAATGCTATTATTTTTAATATTTCATTATAGAAAATTAATTTCATTGATGAAGACAAACTCAATTTGTTGGCTATTGAAACCATCATAAATTTCTTAGTAGCAAAATAAAAAACAATTCCTGCTTTAGACAATATTTGTTTTACTAATAATTAACCCAAAAAAAGAATTTATTCATGGCTCTATTTTATCCATTTAAAGTGATTAAAATTCCATTATTTGCGATAATTTATTAACCTTTTTCTCAGTGTGCGGAGTAAACTCCATAAACGACGAATTGATTATTATAGCTTTCAGTAACTGCGAAACGGATAGTCTCTCGGGAAAATGCGGAATAATTATGCTTCATCACGAGACGCATTTTCTCCACTCGCCCGATTTTCACGTCGGTGACCGGGAGGAATTTAATGGTCGCCGGAAGCAAGTTCTATGAAATTAAAGTGCTTCAATAGAAAAGGAAGCGATGCTCAACACGCTTTTTACTAAAATCGAATCCAATATCGATAAGTGAACTCTAGTTTTTCTCTTAATTTTCTAAAGTAGATGAAATGTCTCATACTACAAATGTACGAGTTTTAATAACTTTAATAACTTTTTTAATTAAAAGCAACGAGTGATAGACGACTGAAAGGACCTTGGATAATAATGTGCCCTCGTGGAGAGCTTTGCTAAGGGGATGCGATTGCGATTTACGTCTTTGTGATGACTTTGTGAAGCTCTTCAGCTGGGGTGGTTACTAGGGAGATTGATTAGCTATTTGTGTGGAAGCGTTGTGGCTAGAAGCGAGAGAGTTACGCTTACCCGGAAAGGGATTTGGCTAATTAGATTTGAAACAGTTGAAATTTGAAGGATTAAGGATAAAGGGGACGACCCTAAAATAGGTATTGAATCTAAAGTAGATAATAATTAATTAAACATACTAATGTATATATGATAGTTTATTCAATTTAATTACTAGTTAAGGCTTTTTTCGCATTAATAAATTAAAACTTTAATTATTTTACGAATATTAGTGGTTTGAATTAATGATTATTTACTGTAGGTTAATTATTCACTGTAATATGTTTATAATTATTTATAATATTGACGAAAATATACCTTTTTTATTACTTTTGTTAAGAAATTCAATCCTAAATAATTTCAATTTCTGTCCTGAATTATTAGGACTGGGTAATGCTCTCAAAACAGGGGAAATAGGGTAATTTTTCAAGAAAATAAGGGAATATGAAAAAAGAGGAATTTTCAAACAAATAATTAATTTCTCAACTAAAAAGTAAAATTTTCAACCAAAAGTGGAATAATTACATTTTCAATAAAAAATATGTATTTTCAACTGAAATCATGAATCCTCAAATAGAAAAATGAATTTTTAATAAAATATAAATAAATAAATAAAGTATAAAATAAATCTTTCCACCAAGTACATTTCAATTTTCAATCAAAAAGATTAATTTTTAGTTAAAAAGATTCATTTGAAAAAAACGTATTTTCAACGAAATAATTAAATTTTCATCCAGAGATGAATTTTTAACTAAAATAACGAATTCTCAATCAAAAATTTTGTAGTTAATTTTCGACAAAATATATCAATTTTCAACCAAATAGTTGTATTTTTAATTTAAAATATCAATATTCAATTAAAAATGGAATATCTTTTAGAAAACAATTGACTGTTGAACTGAAAAATATAAATTTTCAACTAATAAGATTATTTACTAAAAAAGACGAATTATCAATAAAATTCATGAATTTTCAACCAAAAGTGCGATAATTAAATTTTCAGTTAAAAATATTATTATTAAAATAACAAATTTTCAATAAAATAGTTACATTTTCAACCAATGAGATAAATTTTCAACTTAAATTATGAAACCTCAAACAATAAAATGAATTTTTAATGAAGTAGTTGAATTTTAAAATAAGTATATTTGAATTTTCAACCAGAAAAATGAATTTTCAGTTAGAAAAATTAGTTTAAAAAAAACTGATTTTCAACAAAATGAATAAATATTCATCCCAAGAAATGAATTCTAAACTAAAATGTTGAATCCTCAATTCCTCAACCAAAAAATTAATTTTTAATACAGTAGTTCCACTTTTAACCACATACAATCAAATTTTTAACCAAAAAAGATGAATCTTCAACAAACAAAAAAATGAATTTTCAACAAAATAGTTGAACTATCAACCAATTTAATTTAAATTTTCAAAAAAAAAGCTCTTCAACTGAGAAGAATCATTTCCTAAAAAAAAACGAATATTAAATCAAATAGTTCAATTTTCAACTAAGAAAGATAAAATTTTCAGAAAAAAATGGAATAGTTACATTTTCATTTGAAAACTGTTTAATATCCAACAAAAAATAAATAAATTCTCAATAAAAAACGTATTAGTTGATATTTCAACCAAATAACATTTGTATTTTAAAGAAAAAACAGTTCAATTTAACCAAAAAAAGAGGAATTTTCCACAAGATACAGAAATGTGGAACCATATAGTTATTAATTATTAATTAATAATTTTCAAACAAAAAAGATGATTTTTTAAAAAATTAATTGAAATTTCAAGTAAAAAAGATCAATATTCAACTAAAAGTGGAATACTTAAATTTTCAGTTCAAGAAAACATTAATTTGCAACAACAAAGAAAGAGTTTTGAACAAAAAAGTTCAATTTTCAACGAAAGAGTTTTTTTGAAAATATTTGGAAATTTTTTTGGAAATCTTCAACCAAGAAATACGAATTTTCAAAAAAATATTCGAATCATTATCGAAAACAAATAACTTTTTAACTAAGTAGTTCAATTGTTAACAAAAAAAAATTTTTTTCTACCAAAAGAGAGAAAAGTTGACTTTTAATCCAAAAAGACGAATTTTCTATCCAAAACGGCGAATGTACATTAATACAGTTGAATTTTCCATTAAAAAAAAAACTTTTTAACAAAATAGTTGAATTTTAAACAAAATAGTTCTGAACCAAAAATATAATAGTAGACTTGTCAATAAAGAATTAACACTTTGAAAACGATTTGGTTGAATCAACAATAATTTGGTTGTTTTTACCGTAGAATGTGGTTGACTCAACCAACGTTTTTGGTTGACTCAACCAACTTTTTGGTTGTTTCAACCAAATATTTTGCTAGGTGGAGGAGTATTTAATTAATTTAAGCAACAAAAAATTCTATTAACAATTCAAATCGCATTTAGGTGAAAAACCCGAAAAGAAGGCGAAAAAGGAGAAGTTTCTTGAAAGCAGGGGAAAAAAGAGAAATTGTTTGAAGAAGGGGAAACGAGAGAAATAGAAAAAAGAGTGTGAATTCTGATATAAATTTTGTTAAGTAAACAATTAATTTTTCTAAAGTAAGCTTAAATTTTTTCTTCGAAATCCAGAACAACCCTGGGGCACAAAATGATATTGCGCAATTGTGAGAGACGAATTTGCCTGAACAACTTCAAGGTTATTTATTATCTCGACCAAGCATTTTGCGTAAACAATTCCAAGGACAAATCGAAATATACCCCTGAAAGTGTTGACGCAAAATGCCTAATTGAGATAAAGAAACCTTGAAATTGTTTACGCAAACTCGTCTCTCAAAATTGCACAATACTATTTTGTGACGTCATCAAAAGTGTATGAAGCCTGTTATAAATTTTGTTAAATTAACCATTAATTTTTCTGAAGCACGCTTAAATTTTTCCTTCAAAATTCACAGCAACTCTGGGGCACAGAATGGTATTGCGCAATTGTGAGAGACGAATTTGCCTAAACAACTTCAACGTTAATTATTATCTCGATCAAGTATTTTGCGTAAACAATTCTAAGGGAAAATAGAAATATAACCTTGAAAGTGTTGACGCGAAATGCCTGATTGAGATAAAAAAAAATAACCTTGAACTTGTTTACGCAAACTCGTCTCTCAAAATTGCGCAATACTATTTTGTGACGTAATCAGAAGAGTGCGAAGCCTGTTATAACTTTTGTTAAATAAACAATTAATTTTTCAAAAGCACGCTTAGATTTTTCCTTCAAAATTCACAGCAACCCTGGGGCACGAAATGGTATTGCGCAATTGTGAGAGACGATTTTGCCTAAAGAACTTCAGGGTCATTTATTATCTCGATTAAGCATCTTGCGTAAACAATTACAAGGACAAATCGAAATATACCATTGAAAGTTTTGACGCGAAATGCATAATTGAGATGAAATGGAAATTGTTTACGCAAACTTGTATCTCACAATGGCGCAATACCATTTTTTGACGCTTAGATTTTTCCTTAAAAATTTACAGCAATCCTGGGTCTGTTTTCGTTTACTTTTTAAATAAATTTAAAAATTGCTCAGTTTCGAAGTGGACTGTACTGAGTGAACAAAAGACCCGTTTCGAATTAATTGATATTCACTTCCTTTTCTCACAAACTCAATTGGCATTTGAGCAACCATAGGAAGAAGTGACTAATCAGAAAGCGCCTGCGTGCTATATTCCCATACTGTCTGGAATTATTGTAAAAAGGTGAAAAGGAAGATAACCGCTGATCCCGGAAAATATAAAAAACACCATAAACCAACAAAGTAACGGGCACGCACTTACGTGTTTGCTCATTGGACCTGTTTTACCTTCACAGAGCTACAAGAAAGGGATCTCGTGCAAAAGGAAATAAGCAAAAAAAGCACAAGAGATCGAGGATGAGATACGGGCAAGTATGGGGGTGTGAGTTGGGGGCGGAAGGAGTTAGAGGGGCCGGAGCTGCTCGGCAGGCAGAAAACGGGAGCGGTGGGCAGAAAACGGGAGCCGTAGGCAGTATGCAATTTCAGATAAATGAAGAACCCGTGCGCCCCTGGAAGAAGGCTCTATGATCGGCAAGTTTCCGGTTTGACTGGAAACTGCCCGGAAATGCTCTCTTACCTTCGGGTCCGAGCCTCGGAAAAATACCCTCGAGAACTACGTGCAGATCTCTGATAATATCGACGAAAGTTGCACTCACGTGCGCCATTCCGAGTTCGAGAAGAAATTCGTTTTGCGACATTACGATCGTAATTTATCGAAGAAAGTTCGAGATCTCTACTCGCTTGTAAAAAATTAGGAATTAGGGTCTTCGCTATTGGGAAAATAGTTTCGTGATTGTTTTAGAGCGATTTTCTCAATTCTAGAGACGAGAGGAAAAAAACAATTCTTATATTGATTGTAGACCCTTAAATAGTTTTTTTGACACTAAAATTTTTCGATTTGAGATCAAAAATAAACTTTAATAAGAAATTTGGGGTAACTATTTTTTTGATTTTATTTTAGGGTTGTATTAATATAAAATTCCTAAGATTCTTGAGAAAATTAAAAAATATTCTTGAATCTTTAACCAAAACAGATGAAATATTTTCCAAAACAGTTCAATTTTTTAACCAGAAAATACGGATTTTCAACAAAAAAGTTAATTTTTAAACAAAAGACAATGTTTAACGACATAGTTACATTGTCAACCAAAGAGACGAATTTTGAACGACATAGTTATATTGTCAACCAAAGAGATACATTTTCAACTAAAATTATGAATCTTCAACTAAAAAAATAAATATTTAACAAAGTAATTCAACTTTTAACCAATTAATTCAATTTGCTACTAAAAGAGATAAATTTTCAACCAAAATGTCATAATTGATATTTCAATAAAGAAATATTTTTAAAGGATGAATTTTCGAATAATAAGATAATTTTCATCAAAAAAGACGAATTCTTAACAAAATACATGAATTTTCAACCGAATAGTTACATTTCCAACCAAAGGGATCAATTTAAAATTTTTCAATTTTTTGTTGAATTTTCTGGATTTTGAATAATTTTTTAAAAAAGACGTTCAATTTTTAACCAAGAGTTGAAATTTGATCTAAAACAGATGAGTTCTCAAGAAAAACTAGTTGATATTTCAACGAAAGATATATATTTTTTTTAAATAAAAATAATTGAATTTAAACAAAAAAGACGAATTTTTAACAAAATAGTTGAATTCTTAACCAAAAAAGATTAATTTTTAACCAGTTTCATTTTTAAGAATAAAAATTGTAAGTTTTCTAAAAGAGACGAATTTTCTACAAAACTAGTCAAATTTTTTAATAATCAATTAAAAATGATTTTAATTTCAAATGAAAAAGAAGACGAATTTTCGAAAAAATAGTTGAATTCTCAACCAAAACATATCCATTTTTAACCAAACAATAAATTGAATTTTTGACCAAAAAAGATTTTTCATTCAAGAAGGAAAAAGAAAAGAACCAAATTATAATTTAAGGGGAAAAATAATTTATAATACAAAATAAAAATTTCGGATAACTATTTATTTTTTGGTTTTATTTTTGTTTATTCGTTTCTTAGGTTCTATAAATATATTTTTCCTAACATTCTTGAGAAAATTGAAGGATATTTTTTTAAATCTAGATATGTCGAGAAAGTATAATTTTTTTTAACTTTACAGAAATTTACAAAATTTCAGGAAAAATTCGAGTCAATTTGAAAAATATTTTGGATTTTTACCATTTTTGAAGAAATTTAATTATATTTTTAATCTCTTCAAAACTTTTTAAATTCCTAATTATATATTTTAAACTAACTCGAACTATTTCTAAAACTTTTAAAAATCTTAAAAATTAAAAAATTGCACAATTTTCCAGATTTTATTCTACATTTTTAGAAATCTTTTGAAATACTTGGATAACTTTTTGAATTTTCTACAAAAATTAATTTTTCAAAAGAAAAAGTCATTAAACAATTTCTCTGTTATCTTTAAATTTCCTTAAATTTCTTCAAATTCTTCAAAATTGAAAAATGCCTTAAAATCTTTTAGATTCTTTTTTGAAAAGTTTGGAAGTATTTTGAAATATTTTGGGATCTTTTCAAATATTAAAAATTAATTTAAAAAAAAATTAATCATTTGAAATTTTCCTAGGAATCTTAAATCAAAAATATTTTGTTTTAAATTTGTTGAAATCTTCTGAAGACTTAAATTATTTTTGAATGTTTTCAAAACTTTTAAAACTTAAAAATATCGCTTCTTAATAGTTTTAGAAAAACGGGTTAAATTTTAATAAATCATGGCTTGTTTTTTCGGGGAAAACATTCTCTACGACTTTACTGTTTCCTAATTTGAATGTAAAATTGTCTATGGCTGAAATTATAAAAATAATTAATAATATATTATTAATAAAAAATAATAAAAATAATAAAATGATCAAATAAGAAACTATGTCTAAATTCCTATCTTACCGACTTCGAGACCATTGCACAGCTGAAGTGGTTCGTGTCCGTGCTAAGTTTCTAGAATGTTTTCGAAGGGGCCCCATGACGTCATAAAATAATATTCCGCAATTGTAGGATATGAATTTGCGTAAAGAACTTCAAAATTATTTATTATCTCAATTTCGCTTAAACACTTCTAAGGAAATCAAAATATAACCTTGAAAGTGTTTACGCGAAACGCTTAATTGAGATAAAAAATCACCTCGAGATTTTTTACGTAAACTCGTCTCTCACAATTGCGCAATACCAATTTGAGACGTCATCAGGACACTTCGAGAACATTACGCAAGTGTGAGAGACAAAACGTCAACAATTTCAAGGTTATTTTTATCTCAATTAAGCATTTTGAGTGAACAATTCAAAGGAAATATAACCTTGAAAATGTTTACGCAAAATGGTCAATTGAGATAATAGCCTTGAAGCTGTTTACGCAAACTCTTCTCTGATAATTTGGCAATACCAATTTGTGAGGTCATCAGGACACTTCGATAACATTACACAATTGTGAGAGACGAATTTGCGTAAACAAATTCTAGGTTATTTACTATCTCAATTAAGCATTTTGCGTAAACAATTCCAAGGTTAAAACAAAAGTAGGAATTTGCGCCTAGAAACGTCTTTACCTATCTTCTGTTCAAAGTATCGATAATCAATTGTATGGATAGAAAAACACATTAGCCTCTAACGCTAATAGGTTAATAATTATACCCCAGGTAAACAAATCATTCAGTCACAGCGTTGGTATTCTAAAAATCGAATTCCAGCATATGTAGGAATATCGCGTCTGGACTTCAGTGGTACTTTCTGACACTTTAATATATGAAACCTGATTAATTAAAATAATTATTCTTCCCTCGTGTAAACATCGCACAGAAGCAACCGAAGGGTCCCACAAAGTATTGCTGACTTTGCATCTCCTTAAGTGAAGATATTGCAATTTTAATGAGCGACTGTATGTATTCACAAGAGAAACATAAGTATATGATGTTCTAACAGTACACCTCGTACGCTCCTTATAGTTCCGGCAGTTGTTAGAAGATAGAATTCCGTTTCCTCTTCCTTTTGCGGTGTGGATGTGTAGAATTACCAACAGAAATATTTAAATCAAGCCCGAAAGAAAAACATAGAAACAAGCCAAGTTATTACTCTCAGGATTGTCGCAAAACTTTATTTTCAAAATTCAAAATTAAAATTGAAAATACTTTTCCATCATTTTTCATTGATCATTAATAATAAAAGAATAACATTTTAATCTTTTTAGTATAGAATGTTTTCTAAATGGAATAAAACAATATTTAATTTGAGTTTATAAATTTGTATATTAGTTTCAGAGCCACCGCCTAATTTATTTTGAAAAAATTACGCAATAATGTGACCAATATTCTTTTGAATTTAACATAGGCAAATAGGTAAAATTTTTGCATTTTATTATTACACAATCCGTCACAAGTTTTTTGAGCCATGTCGCTTTTTGAAATATTGAAAATTACGGAAAATAGAGGTAAATTTAAAATCAAGTGGACATTCTAAACTATGCAAAACTTTACACAGCTTTTCCTCGTATTTCGTTTTTTTTTTTTCAAACATAGCCACGATAACCAGCGAACAAATGTTTAAAATTGCTTTAAAACAGAGATTACGTAAAAAAAGTGTCTCTAACCATTTCTGAAAAAATATTCGGATTTTATAATCAAAAAAACTAATAATTTTTGTCATCAATTTTCACGTTTTGCAAGAAAAACGTGCGCCTTTTTGACAATTTTCAACTTTTTTCAACTTTTTGAGCGAACTAATTTTTAATCTTTTTAAATTTTTATCACATGAATTGGAAAAAATCAAAAAAATTCCATTCATTTCAGTACATTTGGGCGAATTTC
>CAKNXH010046559.1:4401-18203 GCA_932178445.1 Andricus quercusramuli
ATAAAATTGTCCTAATTGCTTGTATGGATAAAACGCATTTGTCCGATAAGGACATCTCAATAGAAATAAAACCATTTGAAAGTACTTTTTTTATTATTTTTTCTTCGACAAAATAATAAAACAATTGATTTGAGTAATAGCAAAAAAATTGTATTTTCGTTTATAAACGTTGCGGACTTTAGTTACATCAGAAAAAAGCAGCTCCTCGGGGTGACTACCGTAAGCTATTGGAATTAGCGATATTTTTTTTGGAGGACAATGTCCTAAGGAAACTCCATTCAGAAGAACAGGAGCAGTCCATCATGTCAGATGGATGGCGAATTCAATTTACCCTTTGAAAATATATTTGTTTAGATATCAGTTCCATATGAGTTCAAAAGAAATGGCATTTAGGCGAACAATTAGTTGGACCGGCTTTTTTTGACAAGACTGTATCCGCTGATTGTAAACGAAAAATGTCAGAGGCAATCAAAGAACATCCTGGTAACGGAAAATTTCTCAAACGGAAAGAACTTTTAGCATATTATCAATATCCTTATCGGACAACTGTCGTCTATCGGCCAATGCACTCTGAAAGCTACAAGAACGATTTTGAAAATTGTTTAAACATATCGGGAATTTTCCCAAAAATGTTTGATTTTCCATACAAACTAGTGGAATTTAAACAAATTCGATGTATTTCAATGACGTTTTTTTTTTAAATTCTTTTTTTGCCCCACTAAAAATGATTACTATTGGTCCAGTGGTTTTTATTTTCATTAGTAGTTTTCTTTTCGTAGAATCTTTTTGCATCATTAAATTGATGCAATCATTAGTTAAAACCATATGTTTTAGAGTATCGTACAGTTTTCAGGCACAGAATATGGTTATTGTACACGAAAAAATATTCAGTTAAAGCAGAAAACTTTTCATCCAAAACATTTCCTTTTTATCAAAAAAATCTCTCTCTCCCTCCTTCCCTACCTCATCTCTCTCTCTCTCTCTCTCTCTCTCTCTCTCTCTCTCTCTCTCCCCCATATATATATATATATATATATATATATATATATATATATATATAACTATATATCATATATAGAAATATATGTACATATAGCAACAGTCGTCCGGTATACCTGAAGGGTTTGCAAACCGGTTTTGTGACCACTGGTTAACTTGAGGGTGGAAATGTGTCATGGTATGCATGATAACATTTTCCAGGTGACTGATTGACAATTGAAACTGCAATCTGTATCCTTCAGGTCAGTTATCTTTGACTACTTCTTGAGAACAGTTCTCCGTTTTTAAGTTAGAGAAGTGTTTTGGAGTAGCGTTCAGCTTTCGAGTGTAGCGTTTAAAAAGCTAAAACCTGAACAACAATAATAAGGTAACCCAGATAGCAATCGTGCGGGGCGCGTTACTCGCATGGCATGCGGGGCACGAGGTGCGTGCTGGGTGCGAGGCATATGGGTCGCACTTGGTGAGGGGCACGTACGTGCGAGGCATATGCGACGCACTTGGTGATAGGCGCACGATGTGCGACGCATGTGTGTCGCACTTTGTGAGGGTCATTATATACATGATATATAAGTATAATAAGCACATTTTTTTATGAAAGCAGTATAGTGAACTATTATTATTGCAATACAATTTTTTTAAATATTGATAATTATTATAATTAAAGATTGAATTAATTGATATTGTAAATATGGTTTATTATAGTATAGTTTCAACATACAATATGCATTTTATTCATTTTAAAACTACAATTTCCAACTTTAATCGATTATACAAATAATTTGAATTAGCCTTTTGTCAATTTGAATTTGAAATTAAGTAAATAAAAAAATGAAATTTTTGGTATAATTTCTACTTTACATATTTATTTATGTTTATAACTTCAATTTGTGCTTTCCATTTCAAGTTTAACATTAAATTGAGTTTAAAATGTAATTTTCTATATTTTAATATATTGATGCATAGCCTACGAGCCTGCAATACCTGACAGTGAAACCATCGACAGTCAGGAAAGCAACAAAAATTTATTACTTAATTTATTTAAGGAGAACGAAATCACTGATACAAGTATCGAGAAAATCTTGAACGATACTTATGCTTCCCAATGAATGAGCATTAACAGGAGGGAAGCTAAGGGTTTAACTTTAAAAGAAGTTTTAGAAAACCACTGGCCTCACCTGACAGAAGAGAAACATTTTCTTGCTCATGCAGATGTTCTTCTCGGGAAGAAAACTCAAGAAGTGTGGAATACAAATTTGGAATTGAAGATTCCAAAATTAATTTCTTATTTCAAGAGCTACTGCATGCAATATCGAAATAAATATATTCCTACAGTGGTTTCAAAAATGAAAAATCATTTTGATGCTGCTGATAAAGCCAGAAAAGAATTGAAGAATAGTTTCAAAACTTCTGGGACATGTATAACCCTTTATGAAATAACATATTTTTTATGTTATAAATTTCATAAATTAGCAAACCTACTTGTGTCTTTTTTTTGTTACAGCATGTTACTGGACATTAATCCAGAGCTTGGACACAAAAGAGGTAGGAAAAATTCCAAAGACGACCGGGATCCAAAAGCAGGATCACTGATAGATAATTTTGTAGAATTCCTTCCTCATTGCTAGATTAGATGATGATAACAGATGATGTTCGATGGCGATAATGATGATGTATAATAAATTATTTTTTAGATACTTAGTAAAAAAATTATTGATTTTCAGTTGCTCTTATTCAAAAATATATAAGAATTAAAAAATAATACGTAATTAATTACTATTTAAATAGATAAGTAAATAAGTTAAATTTAGAGTATTATTCTCAAATGCGCTATAGGAATTTTCCCTAAAAAATCTTCAGGATATTCCCCGGAAAGTTTTTGGGAATTTTCCCTACAAAATATTTGGGAAAATCCCCGAAAAAGTTTTTGGGAATTTTCCCTACAAAATGTTTGAGAAAATCCCCGAAAAGTTTTTGGGAATTTTCCCTACGAAATATTTGGGAAAATCCCCGAAAAGTGTTTGGGAAATGAGCGTCCCAAACATTTTCGCAAAAATTCCCGAAAAATTGTTTACAGTGTGTTTTTTCCAAGTTCCTTGTGCTCATAATAATAAGTACGAATAGTAGATAAGCGAAAGGTTAGGTCAGTGAACATCGTTGGCATCGGCTTCAGCATTGGGGATTACGTCTGCTGGATCAGGCTGCATCCGATAGCTATATTAGTTTGAGAAAATGATTTTTCAAGTTGCCTTAAATAAAAAACATCAATTTAGATTCAATTAATTTTCTGTTCTTTCCCAGTAAAAAGAAACTAATTGGGACGAATTGAGAAGAATTTGCCAGGAGCCCGCGTGAATCTTGCTTTGCGACAATCTCGAATTGGAAACGGTCGTGAATTCGTGTAAATTCGTGAAAAGTAATAAAGTCTTCAAATATTGTATGCACGGAAATTCAGCGAAAAACTTTTAGCGGATCTAATTCATTTGAATGTTTCAGCACGAATTATTTTCAGTGTCCGCCAATTCATTTTAATTCCCGAGATTTTAAGGCAAGCCCCAATTCGCCAGAATTCGTCAGCGTTGAGTTTTAAGCAGATTTTGACAAGATATGAGAGTCTGCTTATAATCGTCGAATGTTATGGTTTTTAATGTTGATCCTTTGACACCCCTAGCCCTATTTTTCACCTTCTTCACCCAAAACTTTATATGCATATAATTTCGATCTCAAGCCCACAAATTCAGTCATTATTTTGCCGTTGCATTCATCCTTCATCAGGCCTAATACTTTTTTTATTCTTTAGAGGAATTCCATGAAAATTATCTGGAGGATAATCTGACATGTCAAATTTATGAATATCCCGTTTAATGTAGTCGTAAAAGTTGGGAACAGTGAAATGATGGATGGGACTCTCTGTGTGTGTATATAGTAATTTTGCACAATTTCCAAAATTTGGCAGAATATAGTTATATTGAATATCGTATGTGATTATTTTGGAGATATCAAGAACCGTGAATCCAATGTAGATAGGTTTATTGAAGAAAATTTTGGTTTTATTCAGCTCAATGATTACCATATCCTCATCAAATATGGTACAACTATGGGAATTTGATTTAGCAATTAGAGCTTTTGCACCATATCTCCCATCCCATTTTGTTACAAGCCTAACATCTTTGTGCTTCCTCACGTTTTCCATAGTCTTTTCAAAGACGGAATTGTTCACCAATTTATAGAAATTCTTTTCAAATTCTTTAGCTGCTCTTTTTCTATGTTCTGTATTTAAATCAATGTAATCACTTAACCATGCCTTTTGTTTGAATTTTAGCACAGGATGAATTTTCGTTAGTTTCATGCCTAATTTCAAGTACTTTTTTAGATTTCGGTAATGTAGTACATAATTTATCTTTGGTAGCAAATCGGTTATTAACTTTGGAATCGTACATTTTGAACGAGGAGGCACAAAGTGTTCTGGGGATAATGGAAGGTCCTTGTGCAAATCGTGAAGCTCTTCTGGGTACTGTAGATCCACTTCAAGAATATAACCTTCAGGTGAATCATCAAGCACATTAAAAAAATGTGGATTATTTTCAAAATTTTCAAACCATTCGAAATCTTAGTATGGTAAATATTCACTCATAGCTTTACCATACCTCTGATTGCTTTTTGAATTAATAGTAACATTTCTGCATCAGTTAGTAAATGCAGTTCAATTCCTGAGTATTTTAGCACTGCATCAAAAGAAAGTCCCGGTGCTGTGTAATAGTGCAAAGGGTCTAATTCATATGTTGCAAAACAAGTTTTTCAAAAATGTCTGCCAATAGTGAAACATCGGTTTTGAGGTACAGATCTAAATACTGGCCTAAATTTTGTAAATTAAAAGTTTCCCATACTTTACACGCATGCTAGAAATCTTCATCGGAAATGTGGCACTCATTTAATTTTTGAATAGAATGCCTCTTTTGGAGGTAGACTCTCTCCATTCAATTTTTGCCAACTGTCTATGTAGTCATATGGAAATACACCTTTTCTCGTTAACAGATTGAATTCACTGTCATTTTTGCAAAATTTTCTGGTGATTGTTTTTTCACTGTCATTGAGATATGAGGCCAATTTTTCTAAACTACTTAGCATGAATCGGAAAGAATCGATAAATCTGAGTTTGACTTCAGTGTTTGGAACATCTTTTGTAAATGAGATATATTTTTCTTTATTAAATGGCAGTAAAGAGACATGTCCTTCAAAACTTTTGGCTAACTCTTTAATGAAAAAGTGTGAGTCGTAGCCAGATAAATTATGGAAAACTACTGGAATATAAACTTTAGGTTCTGAAGTAGAATCTTCGAAGCTGCACTTTGTATAATACGCAAAACTCGTGGGGATATGCTTTTGATATGCCGCTTGATCTATATGTGAATTTGTAACCGGCTCTAGCAAACATTCAATATCTGCGTACACCGCAAATGGTACGTTTTCTTTGTATCTATAATTACAAAATTTTAATATGTTCCCCCCCCCCCCTCCTTCTCCTCTGTTGGGAGTATAACTCTACAGCTATTTAAATTTTCACAATCAGCTCTGTGTTTTATTAGAGATTTTGCAAATTTAAAGTGACACAAGCACCTATCACAGAACCATGTGCGACGATTTTCTGTTGTAAACTGTGATTTTATGAGTCGGGATAGATTTTTAATCATGCGAAATGATACACTGGATTACTTTCGCTGCCATCAAAATCAGTATTTTCAATAATTAAATGGTGAATTGTGGGGCATCTGGATTTTTCATTGCTTATATCGATGGGTCCTAAAAGAATGTACGCAACTCACGGTGACGGTCGTGTGGGGTGAATTGGGGAGATAAAAAGTAATTTTGAGAGTAGTGTGAGGTGGGATTCAAGTAGATTGAGAAAGTGAGTTTAGGTTAACAAGGAATCAGGGGAGTTTGTGGTCAGGAGTCTTGGGCCTTCGAGGATCAAGGGTGTTTCTTAAAAAGTTGGGGGATGTTGAGTGAGGGGAAGGGGTGTCTGCAGGGGCTGTGAGGAATTGGGGAAAAAAAGTAAAAAAGGGAAAAAAGGGAAAATTTGGCGGCGATAGACGTCTTCAGAGACATCTGTCGGTTGCAGAGGGTATTGCATAGAGAGGCCCCAGTTACCGGCGGCAGAGCGGGAGGTGGGCAGCGAGAGTGCTGGCAGTGCTGGTAGCGAGATTGTAGGGAGGAAATTTTCCACGTGCAATGACGGCCAACAGCGCGTGGTTCGGTGTCTAGTGCAGCGTCGGGGAGAGGAAGAAAGCGGGACGGTGGGAACGAAGGAAGAGAAAAGGTAAGGGAGAGAGCGTCGAGCGCAAGTGACGGGGAGGATCTCTCGAATAGGAAGAGAGACAGCCGAGAGTCCGAACAAAAGCGAAGTAGAGAGACCGTTTAAAAAAAGCGGGAGAACACATAGGACACCCCCCCTCCCCCCGAATGAAGGGAAACACGGAAAAGGGGGCTCTCGGAATGCTGACAGGCGAAAGCAGGGGGCTGAGGGATGACGTAAGGGGGACTAAGCAGCAGATGGAAGGCATGAGGGAGGACTTGAGAATCAGAGATGAGAAATGGGAAAAGGAGGTGAAAGAGCGAGATTAAAGGTATTTGGGAGAGGGTAGAAAATATGATAGAAGAGTAAGTGGGAGAGCGTAGGAGTGAAAAGGAGGAGAGGGCGGATAGGGACAGGTTACGGGCAATTGAGTTGAGAATGGAGAGAAAAGAGAAGGCAGACAGGAGGAATAATATTGTGATAAGAGAGCTGAAGCTAAAGAGCGGGGAAGAAAGAGACGGCGTGGAAGCGCTGCTATAGAGCATAGGATGGGTTGAAGGCAGGGTATGGAAAGTTAAATTGGAGGGGAGAAAGGACAAGGAAGTGGCAGTTGTGGAGTTGAAGAGCTGGGAACACAACTTGGGGGTAATGCGAAATAAGAATAGGATAAAGGATAAGGGAGTTTTCATCAATCAGGATTTAACGAGAAAGGAAAGGGATGTGCAGAGAATGCTGAACGACAGGGCTAGGATGGAAATAAAGAAATGGGATAGAATAGAGCCAAAGCTGCCAAGGGGGTATAGGTGGAGACTCCAGGAGGCGGTCAGAGTGAAGAAGAAAGTAAGGGCTAGTGGGGGAATTCTAACGAGGGTTAGAAATGGATTAGAGGAAGAAGTTCATGGAGAGGAAGAGAGGGAGGGAGTGCAAATGAGGGAAGAAAAAATGGGAGGGGTAGCGTGTAAGTTTGTGACAGTGTACAACAAGGATGGGGTGGAGAGAATTAAAGAAAGGGTGGAAGACTGGCTAGGTGAAAGTGAGCAGTGTATAGTGGTACTGGGTGGGGATTTTAATGCGACGATGGAGAGGGAAGGGGCCTTCACAGGGAAGAGGAGAGCTTCGAAAGGAAATCGAAGGATCAGATAATAAATAAGGAGGGGGAGATGGAGGATAGAGGATAGGCACTGGCGAATGGTATGACAACTGGGGACGAAGAGGGACAATACACATATGTAAGTAAGGTGGGCGTATCGGTGATAGACTATGTCGTCATGAATATGCAAGGATGGGAGGAGACGGAAAAATTCGCAGTGGAGGGGAGGGTGGAATCAGACCATCAACCATTAAGTGGCGGAAGACAAGGCGGTGAAGAAGTTCCGACAGGGGAGAGGGTGACCTGGACGAGGGAGGCAATAGAGAAGTATCAGGAGCAGCTAGGAAAGGTACGCTTTGAAGGGGAGTCGGTGGAAGAGATATGGGAGGATCTGAAAGAGATGGTGGAAGGTTGTGTGCAAAAGAAGATATTTGGAAAGAAGAAGGAAGAAATGGTGAAGACGTGGTGGGATAGGGAATGTAAAAAGATGAAAAGGAAGGTGAAGAGGAAGTTCAAGAAGTGGAAAGAGGGTAATGCGAAAAGGGAGAAGTACGTAGAAATGAGGAAGGGGTTTAGATTGATGTGTAAGAAGAAAGAACAGGAAAAGGAGAAAGATCTGGAAGAGAAGTTAGGAAATGTTAAGACAGAGGGGGACGTCTGGAAGATGATAAATAGGTTTATGAAGCGCAGTGTGGGGGTTAGCGAGAAGATAGGAAGTGAGGAGTGCAGGGAGTTTTTTAAAGAATCATTTCAGGGCTGAGATTCAAGGAAGAGGGATGGTGGGAGTAGAAGAACGGGGGAGGCAGAGATGGAGAAGTTGTATGACGAGGAGATAGAGAAGCAGATAAGGAAGTTGAGAAGGTCAAAAGCAGCAGGGCTGGATGAGGTAGAAAACGAAGCATGGCTGTTTAGTACACAAGAGGTTAGGGTGAGGCTGAAGGAGGTAGTGGAGAAAGTATGGAGGGGCGAGGGATTCCCAGGAGGGTGTAGAGAAGGGTTAATAGTGCCACTGTATAAGAAAGGAGATAGGGATAGACAGGAAAATTATAGATGGATTACGCTAATGAATACAGCGTATAAAGTATACGCGATGGTGGTGGCAGAGAGACTGCGGATTGATGTGGAGGGGTAAGGAATATTGCCGGAGACGAAGACGGGCTTTAGGGCGGGTAGGAGTACTATCGACAATATCTACGTTCTGCAGCACGTGGTGGATAGAGAATCAGCGAAGAAATGGACGAGAGTGTACGCGTTTTTTGTGGATCTCAAAGGCGCGTTTCCTTCGGTGGATAGGGAGAGGTTGTGGGAGGCGATGGAAGATATGGGAGTGGAAAGAGGCCTGATCGAGAGGGTAAGGGAGATATATCAAGAGACCAAAGACAAGGTAAGAGGAGGGGGGAGAATTTCGGAGGGATTCTGGATGGATAGGGGTTCAAGGCAAGGGTGACTACTTAGCCCAACGCTTTTTTTTATTTTAATTGTGGATATGGAAATTAAGCTGCAGGCCGGGGTGGTAGGAGAAGACAGGATAGAAGGGGTTAGAATTGGGTCACTAGCGTATGCAGATGACATAGTGTTTCTGGCAAGTAGCGAGGAGGCCTTAAAGAAGATGATGAAGAGGTTGAGAAGATACATGGATAGTTTAGAGAAGGAGGGGGAAGGGATAAGGGAAGGGAGTGGAAGTGGAAGGGAAAGGAGGTGCAGGAGGTGAAAGAATTTGTGTACCTTGGCTTGGTGTTTCGGAGGAATGGGGGAGTGGATGGTCACATAAAAGAGAGAGTGAGGAGGGCAAATGTGGTGATGAGGCAGGTGTGGGGGTTGGGAAAGAAGTTATTCGCAGATGATTTCGGAAGGAGAATGAAATTGTTTGACTCACTAGAGAATAGTGTGCTATTGTATGGAGTAGAGGTGTGGGGACGGAAGGAAAGTGAGGAGGTAAATAGATCGCAGGAGAGGTATGTAAAGTAGACCCTGGGGTTGGCAAGGAACACGCCTAATTATATTGTCAGGAGGGAGACGGAGAGAACGAGTGTGGGGATTCTAGCGGTGAGCCGGGCATGTAAATATGAGGAGAAATTTTTGGAAGAGGGGGGCAGTAGGCTGGTTAGAGAGTGTTGGTGGAAGAAGGAGAACAGGAGGGAGGTATATGAGTTGGTTAGGAAAAACGGCATGGAGAGAGAGAAGACAGAAAGTGAAGAGAGAATAAGAGAGTCAAGGTTTAACGGAAACTATGTGTGGATTATGCCAAGGGCAAGAGCGCAATATTTATGTGAGAACGGAGAGAAAGGAAGTCAGGAGCTTATAGCTTATAGTTCTGGCTCTCTCGGGAGATGAGGATGTGTGAAATGTGTGAGAAGGGGGATGCAAGAGTTGAGCACTGGTTGGAGGAGTGCGTAGAGGTAGAAAGGAGTGGGAGCCATCAGTGGGGCCATCAAAATCGGTATTTCCAATCATTAAAAGGTGAATTGTGGGGCATGTCGATTTTTCATTTCTTATATCGATGGGTCCTAAAAGAAAGTACGCAACTCACGGAGACGGATAGAATCTAAGTAACTCGCGCTGACAAAAAGAATCTACGCCACTCTGGGACTGATAGAAAATACGCAAGTAACAAAATTGCAAGTTTTTAGGAAACTTTGTTGAAAGTTTAATTTGTCTTGACAATTCAAGTGCAATTATTTCAGATATACCAGCAAAAAAAGAAGTATTGATACGAATTTAATTGAAAAGACTAAGACACCCTGCAAATCCCGCTTTGCGACAATGACGCATTGACCTATGTGTCAATGCATGTAAATTCGTGAAGGCGGTATTTCAATGTTGAATCTTTCTATACGTACAATTACAGTGCAAAAGTCTAAAGTCAGCGAATGCACTTCAATGCGTCAGCATGCAAACGCTTCAACATTGGTCAATGCATCTGAATTCGTAAGAGTAAAATACACACTTGAATTCGCCCCAATGCGTCACGGCAAATTTCAGCAAGTGTTAATTTATTCAATTTAATCCGTAACAGGAAAACCAACGTGTAAGGCATATAGAATTGATTGTAAATGTTTAGTAAATTGTCTCGTAGTTCAGTGGTGGGTACTCTGGACTGATACACGAGGGATCGCTGTTTCAAGTCTCGACGCATGCACTTTTCATTAATTTTTGTTCTGATTGAGCTCGACCACACATTCACACGAATTTACACGCATTCAATTCGCGCTGTCTCAATTCATTTAAATGCGTCTCAATCCGTTCGAACGAATCGGAAAACGGGATTCACGCGCATTACAGAAATGTTAATTCGCCCCAATCCGTATCAATTCTTTCTTTTTTGCTAGAATAATAAAGTGTTCCTAGTGATCCTATAATCATCGCGGAATAAAGTATAGCCTAAAATTTATGTTTGAAACAGTTAGTGATTTTTTCTATGTAACTTCAATAGTGTGTTGTTTGATCTAACCTCAAACTTTTTTCAAGTTTCAAATTCAATCGATTTTTCCTTCTTCGCCGGGACTTTTATATTATGTAAGCTTCGTCTTTGATACAAACAGATTTATAAATTATACATATTGATCTAAATAAAATCAGATTATATCACTTTGCTTAAGGATAGGTTTTTTATCATCCATGCAAGTCAAAGCGTCAATGGCAGCAATACTGGCGCCACGTTGAAGGACAGAACTATTTTCGCCGAGTTACGTACTTTCATCACGGAATCCACTTGCAAAAACGATTTGCGTGGATTTGTTATTCATTAATTAATACGCTCTAAATCAATCAATAGAAAAATTGCAGCGTTTTTATCACGACTTTCAACACGCTCCATCAGTTTCTGACAGTAACTCAAAGTCAGAAAGAATGAAGTTACGTAGTTTCTATCTACTACTGTAAGTGGCGTGGATTCTATTTGTTAGCGCGAGTTACGTAGATTCTATCCGTCACCGTGAGTTGCGTACTTTCTTTTAGGATCCATCGATATACAGAGGGACAATCTCATCATTTTTCCTCTTTTCTTCGTGTTCTATGCCATAAACATTGATACGCAATTCATTCATTCTTTCGAATTGTTTTATATTTTCAAAAGTGATGGGAAAGCTGATCCATCATGTTTGAGTTCTCAATTAAAATGAGGATAAGATCTGGTCTCATCTACATGCTTTTTCACAGGATGAAGAGCGGCATTTACCGACCAGAGAAAGCAGCACTCGTTATTGTTCTGAACATTCACAACTGCTTTTTTGTCTCTAATAAATTTAGGCAAACTCACAAAAGTTGATGAGCCTACTTAGTCCAGGCGTCTGGTAGTTTTGTTCCAGAAAAATTACTAGAAGGAATGTTTTCAATGAGAAAGTTTCGTTGAGGGGTCCTTTTTAACATATCAGAAATGCTAGAACAGATTAGTTGCCAAACCGGGTTTTCTTTGAAAACATTTCCAAAATTTACTTTTGCGTGAAAGGATAATTCCCATTGAATTTTAGAGCAACATGTCTAATAGAAAAAAAAGAGGACAAAATTATGAGGAAATTAAAAAAAAAATAATCCGCTATCTTCCATAGGTTTCGAGTTAGGATATATTGACAAAACCCACTTTCTTGGATTTTCAGCGAAAAATCACTAGTTTTCAAAAAAAAACTGTGTACCTTTGCACCTAATCACTACACGGAAAAGTGTCCCACAGGTGAGTAAAAGTATACTCAATTTACTGTGATTTCAAAAAAAGAACAATGTCCTACCAAGTTATGACCAATCAAAGTTGGCCATTGTTGCCTGTATTTACAGGCAAAAAAGTGGAATTCAGTTTTTTCAAAATAAATCAAGTCAGGTTTAGTTTACATTAACGATGCCGGAGTATGAAATAGAGTCTATAAAATTCTGCGTAGATCTAAAAAAAAAATTCTTTTATACCTATTATGTTAGGAATTTCAATGTTTCAAAAATTTCATTTTTTTAAATTTTTGACTAAAAACAAGAAAGTTGTGTTTTTTTGAAATACCTCGTTTCCCGTGCAGCCTACGACAAAGTTTACATGAAACAAATGGAAGTGGAGTCAATTTAGCGTAATTTCAAAAAGAAAAAACTATCCTAGCCCTAACAGGTCACGATACGTGTATACATTTCATTTATCATGTATAAAAGGTATTTTGACATTGATAAATAAATAATTTTTTATAACAAAAGCTTGCTATCACCACTTGTGATTACTTTTTGAGCTTTTTTTAGTGTTTTCGTGGCAAAAAAGTGATTCTAATTGATTGAAAATGTGTGATATGTTTTTTATCAATGAAAAAATATTTTTTATTAATAATTGCTTATAACAAAATCTTGCCATAGCTACTTTTGAGTATTTTTTTAGTACTTTTCTAACAAAAAAATAATTGTATTTGATTACAAATTCATTAAAAGATATTGTTACAAAAAATGATTGAAAAAATATTTGTTCATTGATAAAAAAACATATCACACATTTTCAATCAATTAGAATCACTTTTTTGCCACGAAAACAATAGAAAAACGCCAAAAAGTAATCACAAGTGGTGATAGCAAGCTTTTGCTATAAACAATTATTTATTGATCAATGTCGAAATATCTTTTATACATGATAAATGAAATGCATACACTTATTTGGGAGAAAAACTTCGAAATATGAGCGTATAGTTCTACTTTACGGTACGCTCAGGTGCCTCTATGCAGGAAGAGTGCACTTTCCAAGGTCATATCTCGTGACCTATTAGGGCTAGGACAGTTTTTTTTTTAAATTACGCTAAATTGACTCCACTTCCATTTGTTTCATATAAACTTTGTCGTAGGATGCCACAAAAAAGTAATGTGTCATTAAAATAACCGAAAAAATTCTTTCCAGAAATTGCGTAGTATGATTTGAAGTATTGCATTATATGATGGAACAAAGTTCTAAAACGTTTTACATCAGATTCGACACGTTTGGAAGATAACTTTTTGCGAAGTAAAATTAAAAAAATAAAATAATTAAAAAGAAGTAAAATATGATGCGTCATCAGAAAATAACAAATAACCTTGAAGATGTTTGCATACAATTTTAGACCTTTGAATTAAATTATTTAGACAGATGGCAATAAAATCATCCTCGATTTCTATAAACTATATTATACAGTAGCGTTAATGGATGATTGAAAATTTTTAAATATTTGTTTTGTATTTAGCTTATTTTTTGTAAATTTAAATCTTCAACGTTTAATAGGCAAAATTGGCCTTTCTAAATAAAAGATGAGAAAGATGCTGAAAAACGAGCATATATCTGTGAATAAAAAAGGCATATGACCCCATATCAAGTGTCGTTAAGGAGCGATAAGTGTTGGACAGTGCACTCTTCCCTGGCGGACCGGCCGAACGCAAACATTACGCTACAGCGTAACGGTAAAGTAATGGTAAAGTAATGGTAAAGTAATATGGCAT
>CAKNXH010046560.1:15886-26340 GCA_932178445.1 Andricus quercusramuli
GTGCGGTGTTTCTGTAGCCATACGTGTCAAACTTTCTAATCTAAAAAAACTTTATAGGACATCACATTTTCTGCCATATCGAGGTGCTGCCTTCACCGCTTCACCTTACTACGAAGTCGAGCGCTGGATTTCTCGTTTTTCGTTAAGTATGACGGTAAAACAGTAGAAAGTTTTTTTAGATTAGAAAAGTTTGACACGTATGGCTACAGAAACACCGCACTTCCGAATATACTAATTATTGGTGCAATGTCTAGGCACACTGAAAATACATATTTGGAATGATTAATGAAAAATTAATAAGGACAGAATTACTGCCCTAACAGCACGGAACGTTCCTGGAACTTCCCCGGAACGATCCGCGGGAACTTGCAGAACGTTCCAGCGGAACGTTTCCGAGACGTGTAAAATGTCCGCCGCTTAGGAACGTTCCGCTGGAACGTTCCAAAGATAAATTAACGTTAGTGTTATTATTATCAATAAATAACGCGTGAACCGTAAGTGATAGGTCAAAATCGATGTCAATTTATGATACGGATATTATATTATTGTGTAGTATATGCGGTACTCAAAACTCAAAAATGACATCCATTCTTACCTATCTCTTACGGTTTACGAGATAATTGTTGTTGAAAATAACAATAATGGAAGGTTCCCCTCAGGTCCCAGTGGAACGTTCCTGGAACGTTCCCAAGGGGCGGACATTTTACACGTCCCGGCAACGTTCCGAAGGTGCCCGCGGAACGTTCCGTGCTATTAGGGTGATATGATGTTAATAAATAAACTGAATTTTGAGAGTAAAATGCCCTCAAAAAGATAATTCTGTTAATATTTTTGTTTTGCATTTAAGAATGTATAGAACTTTTACAAATCTGAAGCTTGAGACAGGTTTTTTGTATTTAGTCTTTCCAAAAAAATACAAAAAACGTTCTCGAAAATTGAATTTTTAATTTAAAAAGAAAAACTAAGAAGAAATTTCGAGATATTTATACGAGAGAAAAAACATTTTTCAAGCTTAAAGTTAAAAAAAATATTGTTCAAATTCAAAATGACAATACTTTTGTTTTGAATTACAACAAAAATGTTCCCAAAAATCGAATTTTTAATTAGAAAATTTTTTTCTTGAAACTTCGCGAAAAATTAGTGCTGATTTGAATCCTGCAAAGTTTGTTTGGAAAATATTATTAGGTTCGAAGAAATTTTAGGGAGAAATTTTTTTCTGTTTCATGCGCATGTATTTTTACATTAATTTGTTTATGCGATCTTTATTTCAACTTAAACAATAATTTTAATGAAAATTTTGATATTAAACAAAATTTTCTTTGATAGAGAAATATTTTATTATCGTATTTTCAATAAATAAATAACATTTATCAAGAAACAATTTTTCTAATTAATAAAATTATGCAATTTTATAATTAAGGAATATTCTAGTTCGGATATTTTATAATTAGGCAATTTCATGGCGGGAATTTTTAAATTCGGTAATATTATAAACTCTTCGGGAATTTTCCAATTCGGGAATTTTATTATACGGAAATTCGCCAGTGTCAAGAATTTTATTTTGGGGGATTTTAATGTCGTTCCTAGAAGTACAGAAAATTTTCAGAAATTGGAATTTGCTATTTCATAGAATTCTTTTCTTCACTTGTGGTTTTATGATTTTTTCAAACATGCGTGGAATTTTTATGTATGAAAATATATTAGCGAAAAAATTTACAGTTACATACAATTGAGGGTCTGGATCGAGAAACTCCCTTAGCGCTTGAGATCGGGTAAAAGAATTGTCCGAACGTCTGGGTGGACGGAAATTTCAAAAGTCAAAAAATTAATTTTTCAAAATTATAGGCTTGTAGATAATGACGGGACGGAACTTTTTTCTATTTTCGGTTTTTTGATCGGATGATTATTTTTAATAATAAGCCTAATAAACTAAAAAAAATGTATCCCCAAATTCAATTAGTTTTTAAGAAATAAATCGTCGTAAGTTAGGCAAATAACATTGAAACTGTTTCAAACTTGATATACGAACGAAATATACCCTAGCGATGCTTACAAAACAAACAAAAAGTTGAAAATCGCCTATTGTTTATTAATATTTAATTGCAAATTGAGACAGATCTGTGACACCGTTTTTTTCAGATTCGCCGACAAAAAGTATCAAGGGAACTTTAGAGTTGATACAACTTCCAGTGAGACATTTGTTCCTTAGTATTAAAGGAAGATTTGTGGAAATTTTTAGATCGATTCATTGAAAATTGGCGGAAATATGCATTTTACAATAAAGCATGAGGCGCTGCCCACGATAGCTCCGTGAGTACTGAGCAACATCAGGCAGCGGGCTAGCCGTTTGGCTTTCCAGAACTTAATTTTCAATGATTTTTTAATGGTTATTATAGAGGCCTTGATCGTCACACACGTGAATTCTACCTGAATTACAATTATTGAAGCATCTGCCGAGAAATAATATTTTGAAAATTACATGTATGCAGTGAAAAAATTAACTACTGTTATTCATTAAATTATAGTCGTCCTAGAGATCGGTTCACTTGAGTGTATGTGATATATTTGTGTTAGAAATAATGATTACGATAAAATTATTTCATTATTTACCGGAAAATAATATTTAGAAAATTACGGCCATGTATTAAAAGTTTAACTACCGTTATTTATTAAATTATTCTCGTCATAGAGACCGTTTTTCTTCAGTTTATGTGATATATTTGCGTTAGAAATAATAATAATAATAATAATCAATTTATTTAATTAAGTAACCGTATAAATCATAGTTTGTCATTTTAATATTTCTTGGGAAGGTGAAGGGTGCCATTTAAGCAGATAATCGTTAAAAAATCATTGAAAATTGAGTTCTGGAAAGCCAAACGGCTAGCCCGCTGCCTGATATCAGAAAAAAATGGGGGTAAGAAATGTTGCAGGTAATCATTATTTGTGGGTAAAGTCGGCTAGGGTACAGGGTAGAGATGGGGAGTGACCGTCAGATGACCGATTTCCGGTAATCTGACTGTCACCTGACCGGACAAGTGGAAAAAGTAGAAATCATGTTATTACGCGAAAATTGAATTACTATTATAGATATAAACTATACAAAACCTTTTTATTAGTGAAAGGAAATTTGTTTTTAAAAAAAAAATGGAAGAAAAAGGAATAAATACGTAAAAAGTGTTCTTATCTCGTTGCTGTCAACGAACATAACCTATTGAACATGAATAGTTTTCCAATTTTGAAAACTAGGAAGTACTTTTTTTTAAAAAAAAAGAAGCCAAAATGATGGTTTTGTGTGAGTTTTATCGTCCAATAAATGGTATAAAATTTAGTTTGTAGTATTTTCTTGTGATAGGTGAACCTAACCTGTGTGCATAAGTGTTAAAATGAAAGTTATACCATGTTAACAAACCACAAAACTATTTGGTTTTTAAATAATTCCAAATTGTATAAATTTGGTTTAAGAATTTAAACGCTTAACATTTTCTGTTTCAAATTTAAGTTTTTCAAAATTATACAATTTAAAATTTAAACGCTTTATTTCTAAATAATTGTATAATAGGGAAGGTTATAATTGGAATAATTTCATCTTAACAAAATTCAGAACTATTTGGGGTTGATTTAAAACGCTCAAAATTGTACAAATTATGCTTTAAAATTTAAATGTTCAACCTTTTGTCATTTCAAATTTAAGTTGTTCATAATTATACAATTTTAAATTAAAATCCTGAATACTTAAATAATTGTAAACAGGAAAAGGTTAACATTAGAATAATTTCGCATGATAACAAAATTCAAAGAATTCAAAAATACTTGCTCAACTATAATGTCATAACACTTAAAAGCGCGCTTTAGGATTCTCTCTTATTTACAATTTAGATAGCTTGTTCGAAATCAAACAATATCCAAATGAAAATCTTAAGAATTAAAGCAATGTTAAATTGAAAATGTGTCAAGGGTAATTTAAATGAAACTTCAGAAATGAGAGAATTTCAAATTAAAACATCGTTTAAAATTCAGGAATATCATCATAAGTTTAAGTTTTAATAGCTGAAGCTTGTACATTTTTAGTTTTGAATTTTGTTGTAACTTTTCTGTTCTTCAAATTTCTAATCAATTTAAATCCTTTTGACGAAACATCTAATAGTTGATATTTTACAAAAAAAAAAAGACGAATATTCAACCAAAAATGATGACTTTTCAATGAAACAGTTAAATTTACAACAAAGCGATTACATTTTTAACAAAAAATATGAATTTTCAACCAATTTGATTAATTTTATACTGAGAAGACAAATTTTCATTTGAAAAATTAATTTTGAATCAAAGAAAGAAGCTAATTTTGAATCAAAGAAATGAATTTTCAACTAAAGTGAAGAATATCCAAACAAAAAAAATTAATTTTTAACAAAGTGGTTCGAATTTCAACCATGCATTTGAATTTTCAACCAAAAAAGATCAATTCTTAATAAGAAATTTGATAGTTGAATTTCACCTAAAACCGATTAATTTTCAGACAAAGATGTATAATAGTTCAATTTTCAGTTGACAAAGTTCATTTTCTACCCAAAGAGATGAATTTTCAATAAAAGTGTTCAATTTTCAACCAGCAAAGGTTTTTCAGGAAAGAAAGAAAAGAAATGGTTGAAGTTTCTACAAAACAGTTGATTTTTCAACAACAGAATTAAGTGTAATAATAATAAGTATTATTATACATTGAATAAAGCCCTGTTATCTCTATTTTGTTAAGAATAAGCTATACACCAATTTATTTAGTTCCTTGAGAACTTTCAAACTTAAGATAGATTATTAAGATAGGTTAGGATAGGTTTATTGAATTATCCTTTCCATATCCTTTTAATTCAACCTGTTATTTTTGGCGTTTCCATTTTTGCCTACCTCTCACTGAATTGACCCCTATAATAAATGAAAATGTAATCTGCATAATAAAGCAAGATAAAAATATCATAACGTAAAATTCAAATGAGCGTTCAGTCATTCAATTGGATTTAATTCTGAAAGAAACAAATCATATTTGCCATAAACTTATGTCTTAATTCCGATTGATTTTTGTAGGTTATGTCTCATTAAAATCACGCAAATCGAAGAAATTGTCCGTCTGAAGAGATTAACAGCCTGAAATTACATAAAAAATTGTTCTGTTTTTGTTTTGATCTTACATTATTTAGTAAACAACATTCAAATAACTATTTATAAGATGATTTCCACTTTTTCCGAAATGTCCGGTCAGAGAGTCAGATGACGGGAAATCGGTCAGATGACCGAAGCGGTCGGCGTCATTTGACGTCACGTCCCATCTCTAGTACAGGGTAATGTCGCGCCGGGTAATTGATAAGTGGCTAAAGTATACCCGACTTTACCCTGGAGGAGGGTAACATGGGCGAAGTGTCACTTGCTGACTTTATGTTTCAAGAACCGGCTATAAACAATTATTTGTCGCATATTTGCGCGTACAAGGCACTCCAAAAGGATGATACTTAACATTAAGTAGCGAATTAATCCCCGAATTTTCGACTTACCACACTTTATTCGTCAAAATAAATTTGACAGCAGATACGGGGTTTAAAAGTCGCCATGGTCTTTGGAGTGAATAGGTGCGTTGAAAAAAAAAACACGTAAAGTTCATGTCAATGGTTAATTAGCAATTTTGCGATAATGGGCAGGTACATATTCATTGAAAGTGGCGGATCGGTACTTGCAAAGATATTATAAACGTAGATGCGGTGCGGGCTTAGTTACCCGCGATAAATATAGACGGCGCGTCCGGCGAAAATTGTCAGTTCCCCTCTACCCACCACTACTCCCCGATAGCAACAATCGATATAGTTCGCCAAGAGCCACTTGGAGCGCTGTAAGCAACTCTCATCACACTCGTCGATAACTTTAGCTCGGATAAGAACCATTCAAATTGAAAATAGAGGTTAAGACGGCAGTTCCATCCAAGCCAGATTAGGTTTCGCATTTGCAAAAAAAATTAATTAGTTGAATAGAATTTCAATATCACATTCATAAAAAATATCATGATCCATACAATCTATTTTAAAATAAAACTGTGAACTATTATAATTTATACAGCTTACTCGAAATATTTACGTACGTTATATGGTATAAAATTTAAAATACAAATAATATATATTATTCAAACTATATTTTTGAACTTTTTTCAGAACTTTCAAATAGGTTTTAAAATTATTCTCATTTTTTCGTAAGATTTGTGTAAGATTCTGCAAAAAAATTGCCTCAAAATCTACGATATTTTCACAATTTTATAAATCTTTAAAATTTAAGATGCAATAATCAAATATTTTTATCACAGAAATTTTGTTAAATGTTTAATTTCATTCAAATTATCGTTCGAATTGAAAATAACAATAATTGTATAAAAATAAATTAATAATTTGATTTTTGAGAACGTTGTTTGCAATTAAAAAAAACAGTGCACATTTTCAAACAAAATTCTTTATCAAGAAATATATTTTTTCAATTATTGTTATTTTAAATTCAAACAATAATTTTTGAAATTTTAAAGTTTAAACGTTAAAAAAGTTTTTTCTTTGATATAAATATTTTATTATTTTCTTTTAAAAATAGTTGTTAACAAACCATTTGTTTATTGTTTAAATTGGGGAATTTTCTAGTTTGGATCTTTTATAATTCGGAAATTTTCTGTCGGGAATTTTTAAATTTGGTAATATTAGAATTATCGAGAATTTTCCGAAGGGATTGAAAAGTCCCGAAAAATAAAATTCCCGACACTGTAAAATTCGCAAATTGCGAAATTCCCAAATAATAAAATTCACGAAATAATAAAAGTGCCGAAATATAAAACTCCCGAATTAAAAAATTCACGAATAATAAAACTCCTGGCAGAAAAGTGCCGAATTATAAAAAATCCAAACTAGAAAATTCCTGTATTTAAATAGTTTAAAAAATTGTTGTTCATTATATATTATTTATTTATTGAAAATACAATCATAAAATACTTTGAGCAAAGAAACGTTTTTAACGTTTTAAATTTTAAAAAATTCTTGTTTGAATTTAAAATAATAATGATTAAAAAAATGGATGAAAAATTTTGTTTGAAAATGTTCATAGTATTTAAAAAAATACGAAAAACGTTCTCAAAAATTAAATTTTTAATTTAAAAACAAATAATAAATTAAATAAGTTCCTATATAAATCGGTGCTGAATTGAATCCTGCAAAGTTTGTTTGAAAAATGTTATTAGGTTCGAAGAAAATGTAGGAAGAATTTTTTTTCTTTCGAAGCGCACGTGTTTTTTATATTATTTTTTGATACAATTTTTGAATAATTATTGTTCTTGTGAATTCAGGCATTTTCTTTAATAACAATATTTGATTATTGTATTTCTAATAAGTAAATAATATTTATTGAGAAAAAAATTGTTCTTCATGATTTAATTCGGGGATCCTCTAATTCGGGAATTTTTTACTTTGGATATTTTCTGTCGGAAATTTTCCAATTCGATAATATTATAAACTGTTCGACAATATTATAATTTCGGAAATTTTATTATTCGAAAATTTTCCCATTCGGCAATTTAATAGTGTCGGAGATTTCATTTTTCGGGACTTTTCAGTCATCCTTTTCGGAATTTTTTTAGTTGTCCCATATTTTATACCTTCTCGTAAAATTATGTAATTTTAAAAAATTAAAAGTCAAAATTTAATTTCGAAATCATCAAAAGTATCCATTTTCTTTTAAATTATTTTTTATTATTTAAAGTTTATTTTTTTATTTTATTTTTATTTTTTATTTATTTTTTTTATTCTTATTTATATTCTTAAAAATCTTTTCAAATTATTTTTTACATTTTTTCGGAACTTTTAAATATATTTTAAAATGATTTCCATATTTCCTAAACTTGTTGTAAAATCCTGCAAAACAAATTGCCTCAAAAATTTCCAGATTTTTTTTTCAATTTTGTAAATCTTTTTAAATGTTTTGAAATATCTTTAAACTTACTTTTTCGAAATAAAAAATCATTAAAAATATTCCCAGAAATATTAAAACAAACTTTGTTTGGAAATCTTTCAACATTCTTGAGAAGCTCCTAATTTTTTTTCGAAACATTTAAAAACCTCCAACTTATTCGCATTTTTTCTAAATTATTAATCGTTGTTCAACTGTTATTTACGAATCAAAATTCAACACTTTCACCTTTAAATTTCAAGCTTAAAAATTAGAAAAATTATAATCGTAACTTTCAAAGTTTAAATTTACCATTCTGAAATTGTGACAATTCAGTTTCCAATGTTTTAATATTGAAAATTGTTCTGTTTTTTTTTTTAATTTGAAAATTCAAAATTGAATGAGTTAAAAATGGAATACTTTATACTGAAACAATATTTGAATAAGATTTTGAAATTGAATGAAGGCGTTTATTTTTTGATGATTTAAACCAATGTATTTAGATTATTACATTTTCACAAAAAGGAAAAAGAAATAATCCAAAATTTGTTATATATTTCTAAAATTGTTATATTTAGTGCATTCTTCTCACAAAAAATTTTTTAAATAAAAAGATTTCTTTCAAGAAATTGAGGTAAAATTATTTAGACTCAATTAAAAGAAATCAGAAAATACTCATAAACAAAACCCTGCAGATTGGAAAGAATCCTTTGTTTAGTGTCTCTATTCAAAAAAGTTTTATTTATGAATCTATTAATTTTAAGTGATTTTCAAATTTAACATTGTTTATGAAGACTCAGTCTGATTTTTACATTTGTGTAACTACTAAGGCTCGCGAATTAAATTAGTCCACATTTTAACTTGAAGATATGTAAATTATGTGTACAATTTTGAACAGATCCAGAATCGTCTTGTAAAATCAATTACTGTTCAATTTTTAATACTAGAACTACAGTTCAGTTTTTGAAAGTCGCTAGTCTAGCTCAATTTAGCATGGCTTTCATTTTTTTTAATATTAATTTTTCGGTTCAAACTTCCAGGAAAATGATTCCATTCCTCAAAATGTTTTCTATAAATCTCGTTGGTAATTTTTTATTTTAAAAAATATATGTAAAAAATATACTATTTTTATAAACAATATTTTTCTTTAATAAAATTGTTGTAATAAAATCGTTTCAAAGAGTTTTTTTTTAATCTTTCGAGAAATAAAATGAATATTTATAGGTCTATACTAAGGTTAATTTTCTTTACAAAATTTGGCTTGAATCTAATTTTTCCAGTTGTTTTTACTATAGTACATTTAAGGTTTGTATCTTCAGGCAAGAAATCCGTTCTATAGTTTGACAAATATTCTTTAAAAATTAATAATTTGTACTGAAAATCACCTTGAGCGAACATTAAATATATATATTTTAATTTTATCAAAAATCCCTTTTTATTTTCTCACAACAAAAATAATTTGTGGGGGAGCCAAATTATTAGAAAATAAATCAAACTTGAAAAAGCACCTTTTTTAAGAGCTTTTGAAACAAACAGTTGTTCAGTTCTTTCGAGCACTCCTAATTTTCAATAGTCCTACTATCTACGGTTTTAGTCGTTCTAAAATAATGATTCAAGTATTAAAAGACGTTCATTTCTAATCCTGGAACTTTAAAAAATTTTAATTCGTAACTAAATCAATTGAAATGTTTCAATCTAAAATTATCGAAAACTTTCGATTCAAAAATTCTTGTATATTTAAATAACTTTAAATTTCTAATTATTCAATATACTGAATACTATAAATTTACAATGTCACACCTATCAAGGCTTTAAATATTTTTGAAATTGCGAGTAGCCTTTTGAAGAACATCATAGCATAAAAAACACCTTTCTTTTTGATATTCCAAGTGCATACATTTTTTATTTTTTGACCTTATACGAAACAAACATATTTAGCAGTTTTTTCAGTGAAAAGCTGATTTTTGTAACTATTTTGTAGAGTAAATAGAACTCCTTTTTATTAAGAAATTACATCCAAAATAAAAAAGTCCGATTATATAATTTTGCTTCTTTTTACTTCTTTCTACTCTAAAACAGTTATTAGGTGGAAGAATGTTATTTCTTATATACCAAAAAGTGTTAAAAAAACAGTTTTCAAAAATATTTTCAAAAGCTTAAAAAACGGTCAGAGGTCTAAATGGTTCAAAATATATAATATAAACGCTATAAGTTTGAAATTAGTCTACTTTTTAATTTTTAACTTGCAATTATTCAGTTTTAAAGGTTATAAATTACAATTGTGAAAAATAAGTAAAATACTTTGATTAATTTATATTTTCAATAACTAACACTTGTGTACATACTTTAATCTAAATTGAATTTGAAAACATTGAATTCAAAATGCGTTAAATTCAAGATATATTTCGAAAAGAAAACTGAAAGCAAAGGATCGGCTTTCAAAAGAAGCGACTCAAGTAAGAAAGTATTTTCACATTTCAACGTTCAAATTTAAACTTTTG
>CAKNXH010046561.1:0-11201 GCA_932178445.1 Andricus quercusramuli
AAATATTATATTATATTATATTATAATATAATATAATATAATATTTTTCCATTCATAAGTATAACTGATGAAATCATTTTTTCATGTTGCAGTAAGAAATGTGTTTGTCTGCACATTGTTGGTGGCAAATCTTCTATTCACAACCGTTTGGGGTTATAGCAGTGGAGCTCCGCCAAAAACATGTTTGACATTGACACCAGGACATCCTGATACGCAAATTCAAAATTCTCCACCTCCATATCAAGTTTTGCCTTCAGCTGGACAGGGCAGAGTTCGACTGATTCTTGGAAGTCCCGAAGGACTACCTTATCAGGGTTTCTTCATTCTCGCCGTAAACGTGGAGACCGGGGAATTAGTTGGAGAATTTTCAAACATACCAAGTGACTTAACTAAGCACGTTGAATGCACACCTGGTTTCCGGGTAAGCAAATTACATTTTATTTCACTTTCGATAATTTTCTTCAATGTAATTCCTTTGACCATTCTTCTCTACGTGTAGGAACTTCATGCGCGCATTCACATCTCTGTATTTTCATTTAAAATGTATTTCATTAAGAATCCATTGCTATATAAATTTCAAACATTTTAAAACAATAATTAATAATTTCGAATTGAAAGCGTTTGAAATTTGAAAACATTATTATATGAACGATTTTGAATTCAAAACATTCCAATTGAAATTATTTTAAGTTGGGTAAAATTTTGGAAAAGGAAAATATTTCGAATGGAATGAAAATTGGGCAGTTTCATCAGGAACGAGTTGGTTCAAAATGGTGTTATTCTTAGTTCAAAGCGTTCGAAGCTGACGAATTCAAAATTTTAAATTTTTCAATTCGAAGCAATTAAAATTTGACAATTTGAAATAGAAAACTAAATTGGGTGTTTCAACGTCAAAGCTGCTGAAATTCTAGAAATTTCTGTTGTTATTTCATTCAAGAAATTAAAATTTATTCGAGAAATTTTTCCAAGATAAAAAAATAAATTCACTGTCATTTTCACCTTGAAAATGGAAAAACATTTAGTTACAAACCTTTGAAATTGAATTATTATAAAAAAATGTTTAAAATAAAAAGTTCTTTTAAATGGTAAACATTAAAAATGAAAAATGTCTATTCCGAAGCGTTGAAACTTAAATGAGTTCGAACTTCATTTAGAACTGAAAAAATTTAAGCCGCCAAAAATTGTGATATGAAAAATTTTTTTTACTCAAAACCTTAAAAATTTTAATTATTTCAAGTCAACTGAACCGTTTAAAAATGAATGTTTTAATTATTTTCGATACCTTTCCAAATTAAACAATTACAATTTAAATACAATTTTTTTTAAATCTCTAACTAAAAATCGGAGAATTGTAAGATATTACACTGAAAATAAAGAAATAAAAAATAATTTTGTAATACAAGATTGCTGTATGTGATTCCAAGGTTCCTAATTGCACAATTTGAAGCCTTTCTTCTCAAAAATGTCTTTTTTGTTTGTAAGTTGAGTTTTGAATGTTCAATATTTTGGAACATTTCCAGATAAAAAATAATTAAATTTTCAATGCTTATTCTAAAAGCTTTTAATTTAATAAGTGATGTATGTCTCGAGGCATTTAATTCAAAATTGTGCAACTGTTAACTCTTTCAATTTGATGTTCTATGATTTTGAAGAATTAAAAAACCAGACAATTTTGAACTTTTCACATTGAAACCAAACAATTTAGAATTTTTGAATCTAAAATTATTGAATTTAAAACTTTCAAGGCTTTCAATTCTGAAATTTTGCAATTTTTGAAGACACTATAGTAAGATTGTCCTGATATTTTTCATATTGGAATTTGAAATGCACAATCGTAAAATTATAGTATGTATGCACCCAGGCGCATACACTATTTTGTTTGACGACGGTGCATTTACGAGTTATTATTTTTTAAATTAAGATCGAACAGAAATCTATTTTATCATGAATAATTTTATGCAAAACAAGCATGAAAAAGATTTTCAATTAAAAAAGAGACCTCTAAACTACCTTGCTTTTCGGCGGGTGACGGACAACTTTGCACGTGCCCAACTGTGCACGTCGATGGCCGGACGGACAACTGTGCACGTCCATCTGTGCACGTCCAAGACCACAGGAGCCCATCTTTGCACGTCGAAATTTCGACGTGCACAGCTGTCATTTGGACAACTGTGCACGTGCACAGATGGTACTTGGACAACTGTGCACGTCGAAATTTAGACGTGCACAGATGGACTCATGTGCACTTTAACGTGCACAGATGTCACTTTCCTAACTGTGCACGTGCACAGTTGTCACTTGCCCAACTGTGCACGTGCACATATGTCCCTTGTCCAACTGTGCACGTGCACATATGTCACTCAAGGAATTCAGAGAATTCTAGGAATTCAGAGAATTCAAGGAATTAAAAAAAGTCAAGGAATTCGGAGAATTGGAGTAATTCAGAGAGTTAAAGGAATTCAGAGAATTCAACGATTTTAATGCATCCATCGAATTCACTACGAATTCACGGAAATCTGTGAATTCCTTGAATTCTATGAATTCGTCGAAAGTGAGGCTCGCGGGATTTTCAAACTTTTGCGCATGTCTGAATTCTTTCTCCCATTTGTTCTTTAGAATTGAACGCTTTCTGGCTATAGACTTGGAAAGTTTATTTTTTAGCAGTCGAATTTTGGGCTGCAAAATATTATTATTCAACTAGGAAATATCAATTTAACAAATTTTGATAGATTTATGAATCTTACCTTTGGAGTGATCCGTACAGTTTTTATATTTGGAACCAATTATGAATTTTTGTACGAAAAAGCACTTAAAACTAGGCCAATTTATGAGATACGATAAATAGAGAGAATTTGTAAGGTTTTATAGTTGTTTTTATGGAAGTTAAACTCTCGAATCCGTCGAACTTCAAAAAATTTTGCACTATTTTTCACCCATACTTGAGGAAGGGAACTTTTTTTCTTGCGGGACATAACACTTCATTTTTCCACTTATGAAGTATTTAGCAGAAAATTTTCAAGAAAATCGTGCCAGGTTCAGCAAAATAATTTAATATTAACGATTCGATCGCAAATTTTCAAAAAGGCTTTTTTCCAGAGGAAATACACGTGAATATTCATAGGCTTTGAACAACCTCTAAAAATCAATTGATTTTAAAATGAGAAAAATAGGTGCTTACTTTTTTGTGTTTGAATAAATCTGGTGGGCGAGACCAAGAAAATTTGAAGAAAAACATGTGAACCACCCAAATAAATAAACCTTGAGATTTCTCTAAACAATGACCAAGAAAAATGTGTAACCTGTCATTATACATCGCCGGATAAGCAACAGTAAAACACTCATTAAAAATATTTTTTTAAATTTCTTTTCCAGTTTATTTTTTATGAAATCATAAAAAAGGCATAAAAGAAATAAACGATTTGGTCAAATCAAAGACAGATAAGTAACTAGAAAGTCTTTATACCCACTGGAAGACTCAAAGAAGCTTAATAAGATGAAACTATTGAAAAGTAAATTCAAAATAGTACATTGTGTATCGAGGGCGTAAAGAAGGCTATTTTGACGAGTCAAAATAGCCGCACGCCCTTGACACACACTGTACTGTATTTGTATGTGTAGCGGGCCTGAAGTTTTATATAGCGGGCGCAAAGTTTCATGTCAGCCCGGTGGCGGAGTGCGCATGTCCGAACGTCACTGGGCTGGAAGTGGCCACATTACGCCTGTTTCACGTGCATGCAATGGCGCGTTTTTAAGGGGGTCGAACGAAAAGAGATTTTCACATATCTTCAATAATTTGAAAGGAATAATTTCATCAAAATAATATTTGAAATATTTCAAAACTAAATTTAAGAAAGTTAATACGCTCCATTCCACCAGGATTGAATAATTTTAACTGTTGAAAATTTATTATACGTAGATACAAAGGATCACCCTCGTATAAACCCTTACGTAAGGTCATAAACGTGCACAGTTGGGCAAGTGACATCTGTGCACGTGCACAGTTGGGCAAGTGATATCTGTGCACGTGCACAGTTGGGCAAGGAACATCTGTGCACGTGCACAGTTGGGCAAGGGACATCTGTGCACGTGTACAGTTGGGCAAGTGACAACTGTGCACGTGTACAGTTAGGAAAGTGACATCTGTGCACGTTAAAGTGCACAGGGGTCCATCTGTGCACGTCTAAATTTCGACGTGCACAGCTGTCATTTGGACAACTGTGCACGTGCACAGATGGTACTTGGACAACTGTGCACGTGCACAGATGTCCAAGTGACAACTGTGCACGTGCACAAATTGCACGTGCACAGTTGGCACGTGCACAGTTGTCCGTCTGGCCATCGACGTGCACAGTTGCACGTCATATAAAACATTTTGAACCTTCAAAAACTAAGAAATTTCATACTAAAACCAAATATTTTCGAATTTAAGCTTTCGAAGATAAAAACTTTAGTTTCAAGGCCTTATAAACATTATGAAGATGGTAAACATATCAATAATCAGTATTATATAATATAGTATTGAGTGAGATTCAAAGTGATTGGAAAGATATTTCGAAACTAATAAATGAAAGTTCAGTAAAAAAGGAAGTTAGTGTCATTTGCACTGTTTGCAATCGAAGAATCTGAAATTGCAAGCCTTTAGAGTGTAAATAATCTAAAAACGTTGAAAATGATATGATTTCAAATTGGAAGCTTCAAAAATGAATGAATTTAAACTTGAGGCGTTAATAATTGAAAAGTTCCAAATTTCTTTTAGAAAGTGAAGCATTCTTAAATCGTCACCTCAAAACTAAGTTGCTAGAAATAATTAATTTTTAAATTGTGCATCAATAGTTTTGAAATTTAATCATTTGTATATAAAGTGCAAAAGTATATACAGGCGACAAATGAACGGAAACGTAGGAGCTTGGATGCGGACAGAATGAACGAATCGTAGATTATAATATTATATAATTAATTGCTATCACAATTTTTTGTGCCTATAATTACAAGTTTCCCAAGGTAATCGTTTGAAAACTGTATTTTCAAATTAAAAGTATCACTTCAAACTCTGCTTCGGAACAATTAAGTTTAGAATTGAAGGGTAGAAATGTAAAAGGAGTCAAGCGCCAAATTTTCGAAATCGGGTTTATTAGCTCACAAAATCAGATAAATTCTATTACACATGCCTGCCAAAGGATTTTTTTTGGGCATAATTTTTCAAAATTTGTGTTCTTGTGTTCACAGTCCGAGAAGCTTTTCTAACCACAAAGTAAAAAATCAAATTTCATTTTTCTCGACACTGGCTAATTATTTTTAATTACTATTGGGTCCCTTCCGTTCAGTACTGAATAACCTAAAACCTAATTCCTCATTTTTTGGAAATATGCAAAATTATTACTGCTATCGTCATTATTTTGAAGTTGAAATGTCAGTTTTACACCATTTCGAAGTCATAATTGGATTTTCAAATTTCGCGAAACTGCATGATTTTTTTAAAACAAACTTTTCGGAAATCGATTCGTCCATTCAATAGCTAGAAGTCAACTTTTTAGTTTCTTCTTAAACTGCAAATTGACTCCACAATTAATGTTGAAAGATGTTAAAAGTCGATACGGGCCCAAAATCTAACCTCGAAACGTGACCTGTTTCATTCAATTTATCGAAACCGGATAGCTTTTTGTGAGCAAACTTTTTTTAGTTCGATAGAGCATGAAAGTATCTCGAAAGTGCTTTCTTATTTTTTTCTTAAATGGTCCCGCTGAATTTACAACATGTTTTTAGTCTCTCCTGAAAAAAGTGAAAAATGGCGCTTGACTCCTTTTGCATTTCTACCCTTCAATTGTAATTTTCCAATATACTTCAATCGCAATATGTTTATGCAGGTTAAAATAAAAGCATTAACGTATTGAATTTTTCGAAATCTGAAGTATTAAAATTTAAAAATTATAGCGTTAAAATTCGAATGTATAGAAATTAAATGCGTTAGAAGAAACTATTTTTGAGAATCGAGTAGTTTTATCATCCTAAAAATAAAAGTAAATTAGAACCTTCTCAATATCATCGTCTTCGTAGCTAGAGAAAGAAAAATTTCTAACTCCAAAAATTTAAATTGGAAAAGTGTGATAACAGTTCTTAATTGATATTAAGAAAAGAAAAATAATAAGTTTTTAACTTCTTTACTTGTTTAAAATTGATAAATATCTAAAACGAAAAATTCTTTTCTTGAAAGTAGTTCTCAAAAGTTCTCGACTGTGAATGTGTGGAGAAACTCAAGATACATAATAGATACTCGAAAATGAGGCCAAACGTGTGACAGATTCGAAACGAACTTGTTTTCACTGGTTGTAAAGAGCCTCAGGAAAAGCACTACGACTTTCTTTCAAAGCATAGGGGCATAGATTCAAATGACAATAGATGTTACTATAAAAGGAATCGAAAAAAGGCTTGATATATTTGCTCTAACTATATTCTGTCTGCTATTCTGCATTATTTGATTCACTTTATTCATTGTTATAAAATACAATGCCTGTAGAGTAAGATGGTCCTTATTTTCAAACCAAAATTATTTATTTGAAAAATATTATTAAAAAAGTATAAAAAATATAGTTGGAAAATACTTGAAATTTGTTATAAAATTAATTATTTGAAAATGTTATGACTTTGTCATAAATAAAGCATTCAGCTAGGAAGTGGCACACTGAAAACATTATTATGTTAAAAATTTATGATTTTGAAAAATTTATGATGGCGGCTATCTCAGTTTTTGTCAAATGAACATCTTCTGTATTTTCCAACTAAATTACGCCAACCTTGCTCAAAGCTTATAATTAAAAATTAATTATTAATATGTGCAATGGCCGCCATTTTGAATTTCTTCAAAATTGGTTGTGACGCATACTACTGATTCAAATGACATTTTGCCATTTTTAATTTTTCACAAATTTTTCATTGCACATAATACTAAATAGATGTTTAGCACAAACATTGTTTTTTGAACAATTTTTGGCATAATTTAGTTAACAAAATTCTTAGAAAAAGTCAGTTTGAAAAATTTCAATGGCCGTCATTTCGAATTATTTGAAATCTGTCAATTTTGTACATGGTAATTTTTTTAAGTGTGCCAAAGGCCACTCTCCAGGTGGGTGTTAGATTTCGATTAGATCTGACAAAGTTGTAACATTTGTATGGTTTTACTCAGCTTTCCTCATGTAAATTACATGGGAAATCTCAAATCGGTGGGGGCACCTTTAAATGTTATCCGATTGACCTCCAATTTGGTGGGCACCTTTTTTTCGTGTAACCTCACGAATCATCCACATGAAGCTCAAGATTGTTAAAAACAAAATTTAGCCTACAGAATAAGGATCATCCTACTGTACAGATAGATTATTTTCACTTTTAGGGTTTCGTTGGCAACTCTAGTGAACTTTATAATGACGGGCAGATATTCATTCGTCCATCCGTCGTTTACCACTCTTAGCTCCTACAATATTTGTGCCAGAGGGTTGAAATTTGATATGGATATTAAGCAGCAGTAGGGTATTCAGGAAAAAATATTTTTATCTGCTCATCTATCATAGTTTTCTTATTCGTCAGTGGTTGAAAACTAAGAAAAATGAAGAAATTAGCCAATTTTCCTTTTCGGACCCCTGCTGCTTTTCTTTAGTCCGCGTTTACTCGAAAACGGCTTAAATTGAAGCTCTTTGTATGTAAAAATGGGATAGAAAATTTAACTTGCTATGTTTTAATTTTTTTTTATATCAGGGGTAGAAAATGAGAAAAATTTGGTTTTTCAGACTCCTTTGCTGGCTACTTTGATTTAGTCTGATTTTTCTTCGAGGATGGCTCCAATCGAAGCCTCTGCATGTAGAATTAAGATAAGAAATCAAATTTGCTATGCCCATATTTTTCTTTCCTTTTATATCAGTAGTTAAAAATGAGAAAATAAGGAAATTTGGTTTTTCATGGTTTGGAATGATTCGAATCCTGGGGTACGAATCATGCCAACTCCCGGAAAGTCACATTGCGGCAAGTCGCATTGGGGCATCTGTCATTCGGAAAAATTGTAAGTCCACCCAAAATTGGCAAAAATGCGTCAAGTCACATTCGTGGAGAGATCACGTTGCGGCATTTATCTTTCTGAAAAACTTGAAGTATAAAAAAATGAGAAAAAGTGTGGCAAGTCAAGTTTGCATTTTACAAAGATGTAATGTAAGTTAATACTTTTATGTGTATTTGATTATGATGCTAACTTCAGGTAAGGATATGATCAAAAAATTTGGTCTTATAATTATTGATAAATTGATAACCATAATTCACAACGTTAGAGTAATGTAATAGCTGATAAAATTATGGCTTGCCAAATTAAGTCTTTAATTTCGATTTTTTTAAAAGTAATTAATACAACGGGCAATAAGAAGCAATTGGCTTAACCAGACCTTTAATTATAAAGTAAACCGTAGACTATCGAGAAAGTAACCACTTATACCATTTCATTTTTAACAAGTTTTATTTCTTAAATCAATATCGCATATGGACATATCGAATGCGGCTTATCATGTCAAATTCAAGTCATCAATTTTGCTTATTTTTAATAATTTTGTAGTGGATGAAGTACCAAACAGTAGTGCTAAACGATCATAAAGAATTCTCAATTTCTTAACAGTTATTAACATTCGAGAATTTAGGACACTTTTTTCAAGATTTTTTGTATCTCTGCACCTATTACTCTTTAAAAAATGACATTGTACAAACATATGCAAAAAGATTGCGTTATAAGGAAATTAAAAAAAAAACCGTTAAATTGTGAGCGTTTAATCGTTTACTTTGACAAAGTATCTAGATTTATCAAAAATATTTGTACTACGCTGACCGAATTTCAGTGAATCTAGCCGCTCTTTTCCAGCTTCCCTAAGCTCCCGAGAACATTTGTTCTACACTCACTGAATTTCGGTGTTTTTTTTCAACCTGAATGAGATTATCCATTTTTTTGGTTAAATAAAAATATTTAAAGCCTTCTTAACCCATTAACGACGAAGAACTCCCATTTTTTTTATTCATTTCCAAGCTTCCTTATTATAATTAAGAAATGGGAATTTTTGAACGAAAACCCGGTTGCCTACTATTTTTGGGTACACTGTTAGAAAAATCTCTTCTAAATTTAGTATACATGTAATGGAAGCAAAAATGCATAACATGAAATTAAATTTAGTATAACCAGCGTGCAGTAAATGTAGTATATTCGTGTGGAATTTAGTATACACCTACATGAGATTTAGTATAGGCGTGTACTAAATTCAGTATAAATATTCTAAATTTATTGAACGCTGGTATACTGAATTTAATTTCATGTTGTGCATTTTTGCTTCCATTACATGTATACTAAATTTAGTAGAGATTTTTCTAACAGTGTATGCTCTTTGAGAATCTGAGCTCAAAATTGAAATATCTCCTCCAGAACATTCAATATGGCGGCTTTTATGTCAAAAAATATGATTGAAAACTTTACACTTTCATTTACCATCGGTGCACAAAAATCGTGTCGTTTGACGTTGTACTTTTGGTTTTCATCGTAAAAGTCGTTATAATTTTCAAAATGGCGATTTTATGCTGGAAAATTTTGAAAAAATGTAGGTGTGTGGACCCTTCACAGAGATTCCAACAAATTGTGGTGAAAGTGGCTGTACATAGGTTTTTGGGGTCACTGAATCTGAATCTAGCGTGAGATTTTCGAAATTCAAGATGGCGGATCCAATATCGCGACCAAAATTTTGAAAAAATGTATGGAACTGGATGGAATTGTTTGTACATGGGTTTTTGGCGTCTCTGAATCCGAATATAGTGTGAGATTTTTTAAATTCAAGAGGGCGGATTAAGTATGGCGGCCAAAAATAACAAATATTTGGAACTGAATGAAATTGTCCAAACATAGGTTTTTGGGGTCGCTCAATCCGTATCTAGTGTCAGATTTTTGAAATTCAAGATGGTGGATCTAATATGACGGTCAAAATTTCGAAAAAATGTTTGGAACTGGATGAAATTGCCCGTCATTAGGTTTTTGGGGTCGCTGAATCCGAATATAGTTCCGTCATCTTGAATTTCAAAAATCTGACACTATATTCGGATTCAGCGACCCCAAAAACCTATGTACAAACAATTTCATCCAGTTCCAAACTTTTTCAAAATTCTGGTCGCCATATTGGATCCGCCACCTCGAATTCCAAAAATCTGACGCTAGATTTGGATTCAGTGACCCCAAAAACCTATGTACAGACACTTCCACCACTATTCGTTGGAATCTCAGTGAAGGGACCACACACCTATATTTTTTCAAAATTTTCAAGCATAAAATCACCATTTTGAAAATGATAACGACTTTTATGATAAAAACCAAAAGTACACCGTCAAACTACACGATTTTCGTGCACCGATGGTTAAAGAAAGTGTGAAGTTTTCTCGCGATTTCAATGTGAAAAAAATCATGAAAAAAATTTTTTCTCAAAATTTTCATATTTTCTGACATAAAAGCCGCCATATTGAATTTTCTGAAGGAGATATTTCAGTTTTGAGCTCAGATTCTGAAAGTGCATACCCAGAAATAGAAGGCAGCTATGAATAAAAAAACGGGAGTTCACCGTAATTAATGGGTTAAGTTGACATTAAAACATAAAAGTTGTGTTTTTTCTTATTTTCCAGATTTTTTCTTTTAACTTTCTAACTCAACGCGCGGCACACGTTGACGCCGTCTCGAGATTTGAAGAAATTATGTTTACATATTGAGGTTTTGGGGTCTCCTCTACAGATATGTTCTTAATAATACATGATTTCATAATTCGTTTAATGATTTATTCATTCATTTATTTAATTTTGAATTATGTTATCATTTTCGGATCATTTAAATGTAGGCGCTTTTTCACTGAGCTTCTAACCTCGAATTTAGTTTTTATATTTCGACAAAAATTTTATACTTTTATATATGATGCGACAATTTTTGATTACTTACTTTTGAATTCTTGGTACTGACTGCTAGTATAACGAAATTTCCCGCTAACCTAACAGTTCGAATATAGCGCTAGAGCTAGTATAATGGAATTTTCCGTAACGTTAGCCCTGAACGAAATTCCATAACGTAAATAGTTCGTAAGTTGTTAATGTAATAACGCGATATCCAATCTAGTATCTCAAGTTTGCCTTCCTTCAATTTAACAATCACCCATATG
>CAKNXH010046562.1:0-17118 GCA_932178445.1 Andricus quercusramuli
TTTTATTGAATAAATCTGCACACATAAAAAGAGTTCATAGAAAAATAATGAAAATTTCAAAACTTCTTTTAGAATCTTTTGAAAATTTTCTTTTAAAAATTCTTTCCCTATTTTTAAGTAAACGTCTGACTTCTGAGAGTACTAGAGTTCTTTAAATCCGACAAAAAAAAAATTACTATAATTTAGTATATAATAGAAAACTCATCTTTTTTAAAACAGGTTGTAGAGTCTTCCATTTCTTTTCTGTTTGCAAGTTGCACTTTGGTTACGCCGTTATAAAATCTTTTATTGAATAAAACTGCACACATAAAAAGAGTTTATAGAAAAATAATGAAAATTTTAAAACTTCATATTTTGTATTCAGTTCTTTCCCTGTTTTCAAATAACCGACTGACTTCTGAGAGTGCTACAGATGGACTGATTTTTGGGAACAAAGAGCAGAATTGGAAAGGGTCGAATGACACTTGCGTCTCATTTTTTCTCTTTTTCTTAAGTTTGACCGTTGCAGATATTGAGTGTTTCAAGATTTTTCAAATACTTTCGGATTCGTAAGAGTGAAAACAATTTCATAATTTTTATAAATAACCCCCCCCCCCCAACACGAGTTTGTTTTCCTAGAAAAAGCTTGAAAAATAGTTGTTTCGTAATGATATTATCTGTTGATCTACATCTTACACAAAAATCTGGTGACTAGATTGAGAAAATAAATGTGGATTTTTAAATGATGAGAATCGAAATTTGATAAAACGTGGATTATTTGTTAAGAATATTACATCTCTCCGTAGTACAACATTTTACTTATGTCACTTTGCCCAGAGTCGAACAGTAAGTGTATCAAAGAGCTTAGTCCTTAGGCAATGAGAGTCGCGTTACCTTCATTGAAAAAATTGTCATCCATTAAACAATTTAGTACGTGTATTACTCAAAAATTCTTAGAAAAATTGAGTTATAAGCTAGGCCGAAAATAAAATAGTGAAAATACAAGATTTGGTTATGTCAATTACCAATTATAATTCTCGTCATATCAGAAAATTATACTCTAACAGCCCCTACAAGTATACCTCGCGAAAAATGTTCACATTGTACTATGTAAAATCATTTTTCTAGAACAAAGCACTGATGAGGACCCCCACCTGGGTCGAAACGTCGGTTTGACTTGTAAAAAATCAAGCATTTTTTATTTCTTGATCCTAAAGCCAATCACAACATCAACTACGAAGAATCTATTAATCTAAAGGATCAGTATACCCCGCGAATTAATTATTACAAATATGGGCAATCAAACGCAAAGAAAAGGACATGGTTTCTTCAAAGAAATTCTGGATACCCACGGGGAAGCAGCATGTACATAGCTCAGGGATTGGTGGACTGCAAAATCAATGTTAGCAAGAAACTTCAACCAAAAAGTCTTTCTTTTGCGATGTAGACAACAAGGTATTTCTCCTAATCATTTAGATTTCAAAGCGTTTAGTTCAGTTCAATTTCAGAACTCGAACATCACTCGACAGTACACAAAGACTATCGAGCAATTTCAAATGTCAACTCTGAAGCTGGAGATTAAAGACATTTGGTTAGTAGTTAGTAGCCTCGAGTATCGCATAGAATAATTAGAGCAAAAGATAAAAAATTCAGTACCGGCTGAAAAATACATCCGTTTCTTCCAATTTGAGTTAGATAAATTTTGGAAAATCTTCAACGCACAAAAAGTTATCTGTAAATCAAAATTCGATTACACGATTACGAATTATGTTCAGTGTCCGTCAATTCATTTTAATGCGCGAGATTTTAGGTCAAGCCAGAACTCACCAGAATTCGCCAGCGCAAATACAGTTAAAGACTGTCCAATGCAATCGAATTAGTAGGCTGTATCCAACGGGCTCGGCATGAACGATCCGTTGTACATAAATATCAATGAGTCCCGTAGCTCAGTGGTCGTCTTCTGTACTTTATACAGTTGAGATCGCTGGTTCAAGTCTCGAGGCATTCCATTTTTATTATTTTTTTTCGAAATGACCTAGACCACGAATTAAGGCGAATTGACAAGCATTCAATTCGCTCTGGCCCAAATCTTTTCAATGAATCAGAAAGCAGAATTCGGGCGAATTGAAACATGTTAATTCACCGCAATCCTCCAGAATTAGTTTTTTCTTTACTGGGTTGCTTCCTTCGCTTTCGATGTTTTTAATTCGGATGACATTCCCCACCATTTCTACGCCCGCGGCTACCAGCTCGAAACTAGTTGTCTGCTCGTGCCTGGTTTCACTTACTCGCTTGACGCGCTTGAATTGTGGGAGTTTATAAACATAAAGTTTGAAAATTAAAAGTAGACGACACATTTTTCCATCTTCGCATCTTGTTGTTGATTTCATTATTATTTCTGAAAAGTCTATAGATCAAATGTAACCTTCAAAGTATGAAAGATGAAAAAAACTCAGGCTTTTTAGATCAAATTAAATTAAATCATAATAAGTAACTCAGTAAAAATCATCAAAATATGATTTTATTTATCCGTCATCTGTCATGAACCTTAACATTTATTATGATAAATAAATTATTAAAAAAATACTACCCTTAAGCGTGAAAAATTGTCCTTTATAGGGGTTGAAATATCAAATTGTGCATTTTGAAATTTTTACGCGCAATTGTTTGGACATTTTAGTACTTGAAAGGTTTGGGACAATATAAGAAAGGGATCGTTCACAAATGCCAAATGATTTTATTCAATGAATTCTAAGAGAAAATTGAAGAAGATTATAAAATATTTCAAATTATTTCCTAACATTTTTATAAAGGGTGTAAACGATTTTAAAGCGAAATTTTGCAATTTTGTCAAATTAGATCATTTTAGAAAAAAAATCTGAGTAAGTTTAAGAGATATTCAGAAGTTCTAAAAAGATTCAAAAAGAATTAAAAATTATGAAGTTATTTTAAGAATGTTGTAAGGTTTCAAGAAAATAAAAAAGAATTATTAAGTTTCTAAGAAAAATTTAAATGATTTTTTATTTTGAAAAATTAATTTAAAGACAATATTTGAAAGAATTTCCAAACATTTGAAAGATTTCTGAAATTGTCAAAGAAGAATCTAAAAGACTTGAAGTCAATTTTTATATTTTGCAGAATTTAAAAGAAATTCAGAAAAAAATTTGATTCATTTTGGAAGAGCAGATGGTTGAGAAATTCTGAAAATATTTAAAAAATAATAATTTTCTCAAGATTCTTGGGAAATCTCAAAGAATTTTTTTATTTTGAACAATTATTTTAAGGACAATATTTTTAAAAATTTCAAAACGTTTTGGAAGATTTCTAAAATTTTGAAAGAAGAATCTAAAAGACTTTAAGTCAATTTCTTTAATTTTGCAGAATTCAAACGAAGTTCAGAAAACAAAAAGAATTTTCTCAAGATTCTCGGTAAAATTTTGAATGATTCTCTAATTTGAAAAATAAACTATAAAAAAAATTAAAAAAGATTTCAAAACATTTCAAACGATATCGTAAAATTTCGAAAAATAGTGTAGAATATTTTAAAACAAAACGTTTCAGTTTGGTAAGATTAAGCAATAAAAAAATCGAATAAATTCGAGAAATATTCAAAAAGAATTTTAAACTTTAAAAGATTTTCATGTGGGTTATTTACTGAAACAATTAACTTTACAAGTTAGCCGTTCCTTTTCATTCTTATCTTACCTCTTATCTTACCTCTGTGCATTGAATCCAAGTGACGGGAAGTCTAAGAAAACCAAACTCCTTGCTGCCATATTTTTCATAATGACAATAATTATTGATTATATGAACAATTTATTTATGAAAATTGTTTATATAACTAAAAGTTTCTGCAATAATGAAAATATGACCGCTAGGAGTCTTTGGCAAAACATTTCAAGTTGAATCAACAAAAACAAATAAAGCCTATTCATGAAAAATGGTTGAAGTGTGGGTTTGTTTACAAAAATTGCTTAATTAATTAGTAAACAGCAGTTTTTCTTAAAAAGTCTTGAGTGAGTAGTATTATCTGTCATATTTATTATAAAATCTATGGATTTAAAATAGCTCATCATTGCGGATGAAAAAAAATTTATTTTGTTCAATAGTTTGTTTATAACATTATAAACCATTTTTTCTCACTGTTACCTGCTGGACATTAGTTCTAGTTGCTCATCACAATGATCTATGACTTGTTTTAATAATGTTCTGCCTCGTGCGATACTCCTGGTTAATACTTCTAATTGATTGGGAATTGTATGCAAGCCCTAGTAGCAACGTCTGCCTTGTATGACAAAGGCCAGAGTCTGGCTTAGCATCTGCTACCACAAGGCGACCAGACTGGCGGGATAAAAGATCAGACCAGACGAAAAACAGAGTCTGGTAGATAAAGGATTCAGATTCTGGTATTTAGTTTAAACACTAGTAATTAATGTAGAATATAAATAATGAAATTGAAAATCTAGCAATCGGAAATTTGAGCGATTCACAAGTATGAACAAACATGCCAGCATGTAAGCTTATACGACAACAGGTTATGTTTTCAATATTTCAGTGTGTCTCCTGGAATGTTGTGACGTCTCCGCAGTATATTCTCCCAGAAAGGGCTAAAATATAGTGTAAAACTATTACAGAATCCTATTTAGTACTATTTAACGTTATTTTAATTTTGTCTGGTGTATATCATGAGCAGTCTGGGTCAGAATCTGCTATACCAGACTCTGGTGCCAGACAAGCACGCCAAAGCGGAACCAGCCGGGCGCCAGGCTGCAAACTGATTCTTCCTTTTCTGGCGCCCAGCTTGCGCCAGTCTGCAGTTATCTTGCTACTAGGGAGCGTAAAGTTCGAATGTAAGCAAATTGTATAAAATTGAATTTCATTTGTAATACTGTGTTTTATTGATAATTTTTTGCAAGGAAAAAGCTTTAACAAAATATCATATTCTATTCTAGGAAGATAATATATATTTTTATTGATCCACTGTTCTGTTTGAAAATTATGATTAAAAATAACATTTTTCATTTAAGAAACTTCACGCATACTTCATGCATACAATTTTAAATATAATTGGTCAACATTATGGGAAAAATGAATAAAATTTATAGAAAATAAATTGATTGCTAAAAATTGAAAGTCAATATTCTCGAAAATAATGGAAATGCGAAACTGCTTTGGCAAAATAGTACTCAAAAAATGATAATTCTACATTTTATCTGGAATGTTTCGGGAATTATATAAAACTCTGTTGAATTAGTTCCATAAACTTTATAAAATTACAATTAGAAAGTATTATAAAATATCTGTCAGTCTATTCGTCCGTCTTCTTCGTTGTCTCTGTCGTCTGATTGTACATATGATCGAAGTCAATGTGAATAGAAACGACTTCACTAGTTGTTGCATTCATCAGAGCTTTAATTGACGTTTTCTGCATATCCGTTGGTTTCGACAGTCTACATTCTGACGGGACTGAGTTCTTCTTTGTAGAAAAGAATCGTTTTTATCGAGAATAAACATACGCAAACATAACAAATGAGCGGAGCAGCGAACTAATTTCGATCTGGACGCCGGACTGAGAGTTGCACACGGTGCGCGTGCACGAAAACGGGTACCTGGGCTAAAGAGTAGGGGGTTATTGTGTGCAAATAATCGTCTCCATGTCCAACGGCTGTAATTAAAGACATAATTTCCACGAATTACTGCAAGGAGAACGCACGCCTGTCCTCAGATTTTTATTTCTTCCCAGATGAGAGCGCCACATGTGGCAAATTGAGGAACTACGATTCCTATAGTAGCAGACGACAATTGAGTTACAAAATTTCTCTAAAGAGGCGCTCTGATCTGAGAACATATCTCGCTATGGAGAAAATCGGAGAACAGGCGATCGCGAAATGGCGCCAGGTGAAATATATGGTGTGCGGTCTCCTTGTAGTACATCGTGATAATTTCATTAAAACTGATGTTGTGCATAGCGCTATTACAGTGCTCAAAATATTCAATAACTTTCTCCTGCGAAAGAATAGTCTATTGTGCTGAAAAACAAAAAATCGATACATTATTGAAAAACATTTCAGGATTTCGTGGACGTTATGTTTTTAAGAATCTTACGCAAAAGTTTACATTTTTTATTTCAATCATTGCGAAGAACATATCAAATGATGTAAATGTGAAGTGGTGAGAATATAATTTACTAAACTTACCCAAATGACGAACCTCCTTGTATAAATCATTACGGAAAAGATATTAACAGACGCCGACAAAACAGACAACACGAAGATGTTATGATAGGATCCGATGTCACATTTTGATCACAATATGAAATGTTACTCATATGATCTTTAGATCATTCATTTTTTATACGAAATAATATATAAATTATCTTTATCTCTTTCAGGAGTCATAACCATAATAACAGAAAGAGATGGCGAGATGGATGGAGGGACAGAGTTCCATAAATATAACGGCAACTGGTTGAAGCCTCTAGATCTCATAAAAAATAATAAATCATCCCAGGTTCTTTAGGACTTTCAGGTATAGCTAGTCTGTTGATACAGACAGCTATCCTTATTTAAGAGAGAGAGAGAGAGTGGTGTCTATTTCAATGCCCTAAAATTGATGCAGGTATAGGCTGAAAGGTAAAAGACCAGAAAAAAGACCAAACGTGGTTTGAAACTGGTCTTAATGTGATCTTAAGTTGGTCTTTCTTTTCACGAGAGATTGTATTAATTTTTATTTATATTATACTACATTTAGACTTCCCGCGCGATTTGGAGATTTCCGCAGCTCAAACAAGCCGGAAAACCCAAGGTGTGAACGGTCTCGGGCAGCTGCCTGCCTGCCCCAGGCAGGCAGACAGAGGTGTGAAAGCAGCATAGGCATCCTAGCGTAAGCACAGTACCAGAGATGAGGTGGGAGATTGCTCATGTAATGGAATAAGACACTCCGTCAAAAGTTACTTCGCAGTTTTCGGCATTTCTCAGACGTTGCGCGTCGGTAATTGATGAAGACAGTACGTCTTGTAATGCCCAAATTTGACCTAACTTTCCTGTCAATGATTCTCTGCTCGCTGATTGGACATCAGAACGGGATCGTTGCTGCTGTTGATTCGTTGAAACGAAAACCATCAAAAGGAATTTACTTGAAATAAAGAACGCTAGATTAATTAGGAAAATTAATAAAGAACAATAGATTCACCATTACTGTCTCAACTTCACAAATTGTTGGTTTCGTGGTTAATAAAAATATCAAATCACTTAATTCACAATTGTTTATAATTGTTCATAACGCGGCGTCCCGCTTCACGTTTAACAAATAAGCTTATTTGAATTTTTTATGTATTACCCCTCGTGAAAAGAAAGACCAACTTTAGATCACAGTATAGGCAGGTATATTCTTGTCCCGGCAGTTTGAACCCCCAATATCCCCTCATTATTAGGCTCATCACGAGTCATAGATTGTAAAGGAGGCGCTCTTTCTTGTAAGTTTCAACAGAAAGAGATGACGAGATGGAAGGAGGGACAGAGTTCCATAAATATAACGGCAACTGGTTGAAGCCTTCTAGATCTCCTAAATAATAATAAATCATCTCAGGTTCTTTGGGACTTTTAGGTATAGCTAGTGTGTTGATATAGACAGCTATCCTTATTTAACAGAGAGAGTGGTGTCTATTTCAATGCCCTAAAATTGATGCAGGTATAGGCTGAAAGGTAAAAGACCAGAAAACGCCCAAACGTGGTTTGAAACTGGTCTAAATGTGATCTAAAGTTGGTCTTTCTTTTCACGAGGGACATTAGTTTCAAATGAATTTCCTAAGGTCAAGCTTGACCAGTAAAATTCTAAGTCCAAAAGATTAATTTTACAATATTGAGTGCGCAGGTTCAGTATTCAAATATGAAGTTCGGAGATACAAAAGCTGGCGTTTTACCGTTGCGCGCGCCTTTTTATAAACTATATTTTGGGCGGAGTTATCTCCCACTTTATCTTTTCAGCCAATCAAATGGCTGACGTAATGGAATTTAATAGTCATTTAACCAATCAGAAATTAGGTCGCATGGCTCCGCCTATTATATTTTAGACGCGATATGACTCATTCGTTGATTGACATTTCTAAACAACTTTGGTCCAAAGTCTAAATTGTTACCGGATGTTTACAATACGATTTCCTGTCAAAAGCTCCTATAAGGCACGTTCTGCTTCTAAAAATATCTCGATGAATCATCTTTAGGAATGCTAAGAATCTAACTTATTTCTTATTGCGTAGTAGTTTATAAGTATTTCCCTGATATCGAATTAAATTCAAAATTCTAATTCTTTCTAATATTTCAGGCACGAAGTACTACAAGGAGACCGCACTCCAAATACTTCACCTGGCGCCATTTCGCGATCGCCTGTCCTCCGATTTTTTCCATAGCGAGAAATGTTCCCAGATGAGAGCGCCTCTTCAGAGAAACTTTGTAACTAAATTTTCGTCTGCTACTATAGGAATCGTAGTTCCTCAATTTACTACATGTGGCGCTCTCATCTGGGAAGAAATAAAAATCCGAGGACAGGCGATCGCGGTTGTGGGCTGTTTACCACCATCTCCACCATAGGCGTGCGGTCTCCATGTAGTACTCCGTGATTTTAGGGCAGAGAGAGTATTAAATAACGAGTATTTCTTCTAAATTGTTCCTAATCTTTATTTTTAAGTTTATAGTTATTAACTCAACTTTCGTGTAATTAAACGTATATATTTTGCGGGCTCTAAGACCTCAAAATCTATAACGTTACACCTCCCCGCCTAATTAAAAGGCTGCTTCTGGGTGGAGACAGCCTTTTTCTCGACTGTCGTTCGTTAGTGTTTGTTTATCTTTTTCCAGTTCTGGGTGTCAAGTTTCAAGAGTTAATATATGAGGCGTGAAGTGATTAGGGTTTCCAATGAGTGAATCGAATATAGAATTCCATGAGATATTTGCGGCTTTACTGAAGCAAAACTTCTTCAAAAATAAACTGTTTGGGAATTTTGTTATTTGGGAATTTCTAAATTCAAGAATTTTATTGTGCTGGAATTTTATAATTCGGAAATTTCCCAGTTTAGATATTTCATCGTTCAGTAAATTTCTGTCGGTTATTTTATTATACGGGAATTTTCTAGTTCGGATATTTTATGACTCAATAATTTTCTGTCGGGTATTTCATTATTTTGGAATTTTCAAATTCAATAATTGTATAAACCACCGGGAATTTGATTATTCGGAATATACATATAAATAAATTCGGGAATCTTCCAGTTCGGATATTTTATCATTCGGAAATTTCTTCAGGGTATTTTATTCTTCGGGAATTTTTCAAATTTGATAATATTATAAGCTGTCGGGAATTTATTAATTCAGGAATTTTATTATTGGGGAATATTCTAGTTCGGATACTTTATAATTCAGTAATTTTCTGTCGGGTATTTTTATTATTAGGGAATTTCATTATTCGGGAATTTTAAATTCGATAATATTATAAACTGTCTCGAATTTTATTATTTGGAAAATTTCCCATTTGGCAAGATTATAAACTGTTCGGGAATTTTATCATTTGGGAATTTTTGAATTTAGGGATTTTTTTTATGCTGAAATTTTATTATTCGAGAATTTTCAAATTCTTTTATATTATAAACTGTCTGGAATTTCATTATTCGGAAATTTCCCAACTTGGCAATATTATAAACTGCCCAGGAATTTTATTATTTGGAATTTTTTTCAACTTTGTAATTTTATTATGCTGCAATTTTATATATCAGGAATTTTATTATTCGGGAATTTTGTAGTTCAGATATTTTATAATTCAGCAATTTTCTGTCGGGAATTCTATTTTTTCGGGAATTTTCAAATTTCACGGTATTTCAAAAAAAATTTAAATATATTAGGATATTTTTTAATTTGAGAGAATTTTTAAGTATTTGAGGTATTTGGAGTGATTTTAACGGATTTTCATATTTTTGTGGTACTTAAAGGGTCTTCGAAGAATTTTAAAGAGTCTCGATTTCCTCTCCTTTGTATTGTGACGTTGCAGATTCAAATCTGTAACGGCAAAAGATTCACAACAGCCGGCGCCGGTAGACATTCGTAGTTTTGAATCGCGCTCGGTAATGAACATCCAGAAAGGGAGCCGCACCACGAACTTTCGGAGCACTCTCGAATTTATAGAATAAAACTTAATTTCTTTTCGAAAACACTTTGTACATGTAAACCTCGAGCCACCCTGACCGGAAAAGGATGTAATATGTTGAATAATTGAGGAATAAGGAAGGAAGGATGTGTATTCAATAATTCGATATACAACAGTACTCCCGCCAAACGTCAGAGCCTGTAACCTCTCCAGTTACGAATCGGCTGTCCCAGTCAGTAGCAGTGGCGCGCGGAACCCCGCGCGTCTGGCAGAAGTCATAATTATCTACTCGAGAGCCTGGAAGACTATTTTCGTAGTGACACGATCTCCTAATGTCACGAGTGATTTTTGATGACACCTTAGTGAATGCTCAGACATTCCGTGGACTCGTAACGGACATCTGAAAGTGTAAGTGCAGGGTGCACTTGAAGTCAGACATTGCGTTGAATGGTGACAGAACTGTCACTAATTATATAATTCGAGCGATGGCCATGATGGCGTACTTGTACTTCCGCCTTCATGCCTATGAGTTTCCGCCCTTACGGAGCTCTTCACTCTCTTTTTATGGACGTAATACTGATAGGAAGCCATTTTCTTCGTCAGGCTAGAAGCCAATCATTTTTGTAAAGCCGTAGTGGCTGATCCTGGAATTTAAATTATCATTTTGGATCCTTTCGTTTACAATGGCCGAGGTAAAGCTTTTATTTGTTCTGGCAAGCGTAGCAAAGCGTAATAATTAAGAGTATCAATTCGACTGAGTCGCTTTGCCACGCTTCGCCATTTTCATTATTCTTGTTCCGATTGTGCGAGATATTATTTCCCGGGAGTGCTCGCGCGATGTTCTTAACCTTTTTCTTTTTTTGCTTCGTCTGAAATCGTAAATTCGGTGATTTTTATTCTATTAAAATGACGTTGGACACGGTTGTAACGCCGGGTATTGTGCCTGCCAAACACTAGTCTTATGCGGGATTTTACCTTTAAATTCCTTCGTTTAATCTGCAATAAAATGTATAGGTTCGATGCATATTAACTTCAGGTGCGTTACGCGTGCGTTATTCACATTCTCAAACTAGTTTAACTCGATTCACTATGAACTCAAATAATGTGGTCTTCTGAATTTTTACCAAGTTCCGATTATTTAAATAACTTTTATTTAATGTAATTTCAACCTCATTTCCGGTCTTTGCTTTTAGAGTAAATGTGTCAAATTGTTTTGCAGTTGAATTTGGTCTCAATTCTTTCCATTGCACTCTTACACGACCTATGACCTTGAGATTCGCTAGCTATTTTCTTTTTAGGATTTTCAAGTGTGATTAGCTATGGAGTTCATCGTTGTTTGTGTCGAGACACAAACAGCTGGCGCATTAAAAATTTGAATTCCACCAGGATTTATCAAGCATTAAGATTTTAGAGTCCTTGTTTAAGATTTCAGGATTGTTGAGACGTAGTTTCGCATCTTTGGACCAGTTACGTTACAGTATTATGTACAAAAAAAAAAGGAAAAGCACATGTTGACCTCACAGCACTCAGTCTAAACTATAACGTCGCAGGAAAAGGTCCAACTAATATCCAGTAAACCAGTCCATCTTTGCGCGATCACTTTAAAATAATATTAATAATAAAAATAAAATTTTCCGTAAACGTGCTACTTAGTGCCTTTGCGAAATCTCAATTCAAAAATTAAGAAGAAGCTTCGAGGAGAAACGCCGGAATCCCAGTCAAATCACAAAAGCTAAGTCATAACTTTTATTGTTAAGAATTGAAGTCTCTTTATAAGAGATTCCACGGTATTTCAGGAAACAAATTTTTTTTAATATATTAAAATACTTCCTAATTTAATAACTTTTATTGTTACGAATAAATGAATTTCAAGATTGTAAATTTTTGAGATTGAACTATTTTTTGTCTCCGCCGGGGGGTGGGGGGATTATACTATTTCTTTTCTGAATTAAACTACGTTAAAACACTTTAGCCGTTCATTCTAGTTGAAAGTTCAAACGAATTGAACCTCAGATATTCAAGAAATGTAGAATTCCATGAGATATTTGCGACTTTACTAAAGCAAAACTTCTTCAAAAATTTTCAGAGATGAAAATTTCGATTATCAGGCCTCTTTCTTTCATACTATGTCTCTATGCACTAACGATTTCATACAAAATTTCTAACCGCGTATAGTTTAAAAAAAAAAGAGTTATTGACTCTTGTTTTAGAGGCAGGCCCGCAATCGGCAGATGAGAACATGTGAACTCCTATCTAATACAACGCTGCTGAAGGCTGGTGACCTTCTCAGCATAAATCACCAACCTATTGAGACTCTCGGTTTCCTTTCTCATGTCCTTTCAACCCCCCCCCCCCCCCCAGTAATAGAAGTTTTAGTGGAACTGACGTTACAGCTTGACTCCACCATACGACAAATCACTGCTTAATTCGGACATTATTTCTACTCGCAAAACAAATCTCGCGCATACAGGTGATAGTTGGGAGTACAATATAAACATGAATAATACAAAAAATAAAGTAGCCTCGGAATGAACTAAAACTTTGATTGACGAAAAACATGCACACTGTAAACGTAAAGGTCGAGTTTCGCGCGATGAATGGAGACTGGGTGTTTGGAATGCTAGTGGAGTGAGTGATCTTAAGATAAGAGAACTACGAGAAACTATGCACATAAAGAAACTAGATATTCTTTGTGTACCTGAGACGAAGAAAGAGGGTTGCGAAATTAGAAACATAGAAAATGGGGTGTTGAAAGGCGGTTGTGAAATATAGTCAGGAGTAGATAGTGAATCACATCGTAGTCAAGGGGTCGGTTTAATTATGAATGCAAAAGCAAGACAACATCTCAAAGATCATAATTTTGTATCACCCAGATAGCTATGGGCTAGAATGAAGGTAGGAATCAGAAGATTATTTATCATAGCGTGCTACGCACCAGTTGATAGCGATTCGACGGAGGTTAAGGACGCCTTCTGGGACACTTTAAATGATACAATAAGTACTTGTGACCAAGGTGGAATAATAATTTTGTTCGGAGATATGAACGGATGGGTCGGCGTCCAACGTCAGGATACAGATACAGGAGGAGTGCTAGGTAATTTTGGGGACCCATCAAGAAAAAATTATAACGGGGAAAAATTAGTTAGCTTATGCTTAGAGAAGGGCCTATTTATTACAAATGCCTGGTTCCGACATAAAATGATCCACACTTACACCTTAAACTGATCATTACCTTTTAGTTTCCAAAATGAACTTAGGGCGGGATGGAGAAGAAAGAGAACCATACAAACGAAACAAACGCGAATCAAGTTCAAAAATTCGCAGAAACCAGAAGTGCGAATAGATTTTCAGAATAAGATAAACGAACGCATAGATAAGGCAATTTGGAAGTCGCTTGAAAGCAATAAAGATATAGAGGGGGCGTGGGCTTTTTTGCGGGATACCATTGTTAAAACTGCGATTGAAGTGTGTGGTACGGCGTTGGTAGGAAGAAAGTCTGGCGATGCGTGGTGGAACGATGAAATTGAGGCAGCCCAAAAAGAAAAGAAAGAAGCGCACAAGAAAACGCTGAACATGACAGGTCTTAGCGAGGAGGAGAGAAATAGACTCGAAAATTATTACAGACACAAAAAGAGGAAAGTTAAACGACTAGTCAAAGAAAGCAAAGAGAAAACCAGAACAGAAGAAGAGAACAAAATACAAAACTACTTTGAAGGAATTATGAAACTATTATATAAACAGTTGAAGGGAAGTAAAAGTACAGAGTTTGTCAGCATGAGAAACAGCAAAGGTGAAATGCTATATGACATAGACGGGATAGTAGACGCTTTAAAAGACTCTTTTAAAGAACTATTAGGAGGTAAAGATATAGGACAACAAAACTGCGACATAGAGCATAATGCATTAGAAAACCCAATTGAAAAAGTCTGTGTCACTGAGGTTAGAGATATAATTAAGAACTTGAAAAACGGTAAGGCGGCTGGTATAGACAGTATTAGCGCTGAAATGCACAAATACGGTGGCGAGTACATACCTCGCAGGTTGTGCGAATTGATAAATTTATGTTTCGAGACAGGAGAAGTCCCAGACGATTGGAGAAAAGCGATTATTGTACCAATATACAAAAGAAAGGGAGATAAAAGAAACTGCAATAATTACAGAGGTATCTGCCTACTAAGTATAGTAAGTAAAATATACTCAAAAATACTTATCCGTAGGGTAATGAAAATCACAGAAGAGAAGATATGGGAAGCCCAAAGTGGATTTATGCCAGGAAGCTCATGTACAGACCAGATATTTAGCCTAGGACAGATCACAGCTCCTACAAGCAATAAAAACGTATATCTGAGTAGCCTATTCGCTAAAAATAATAAGAAATTCAGTTTTCATATATTCCACCGAGAGAAATAAAATTCGGTGCAAATTAAAATATGAAACAAAAGAAAACTACGAATCTTAAACCTATTTATAATTTAAAATGGGGTTGAAGAAATAAAATTTTCATGTAGTTCCATACATATATTTGTAAACCATTTCTCCTTCAATATTACAAAATAAAGAAAAAGTATCGAAAATGTAAATTTTTTTTTTTAGTTAATAAAATTTTATAAAAAAATATATATACATAGATATATGTCATATACATAAAAAAGGAATGTATTGTATTTATATGTTCAGGATACATATTTCTAAAATTTGAAATAATTTCTATCAAATTTAGCTTATACATATTTTTTGCACTTTTTTTTGTTCTTTTTAATTATTCTCGTCACCCTCTATAAACATAACACCATAAAGTAAGAATACTCTTTTGCTTTCGGTGACAGAATAATACTTTAGAAATAAAAGAATAATTAAGATCTCTTATTCACTACTTTATGTTTAATCTTAACAGTCACTATTTAATCTTTAAATTATTTACAGTCACATCTCACTAAAACAGTACACGGCCAACAAAACCAGCTCAAACATGCGGACGTTTCAATGGCAAAAGGGGAATGATGTCTCGAACGCCCTCCACCTGGTTCACCTCAACCCAAAAGAAGATGTCAAATGACGGTTCTGTTCGATAATTTATCACCTGGAATCTCACAGGTGCTTCTACTTCCTAAAAAAAAAAAACATCTCTAACCATCATCTCAGCAATGAAATTATTTCAGCCTTATCTAAAGGACATAATATTGCAGTCGCTCCCTCCAAAATCCCAAAAAGAGAAATCGTCAGTAATTTGGAATCCACAATATACACCCTTCCACCCGAAAAAGCAAATGAAATACGACGTAAGACAGCCAACATTTTACGCGAAGCCCAACTTCCCTCCTCAAACTTGACAAAACAAGAAAAAACCGCTATTAAAGAACTCAATCAGAATGAAGACATCATAATATTACCCGCAGACAAAGGGAACACAACAGTAATAATGAATAAGAAAAATGTAACAACAAAATCATGGACCTTCTTACTGACGATACATATAAAAAGCTTATAAAAGACCCCACAAAAACAATAACCAGAAAAGAAAAAGCCTTCTAAAAGACTCAAATCTTAACAGCGATACAATATATAAATTGAAACCTACTAATCCTATCTCTCCAAAACTTTACGGACTTCCAAAAATTCACAAAAACAACATCCCACTCAGACCGATCGTCAGCGCAATACACTCTCCAACTTACAACCTAGCACGCTTTCTCGCCAAAAAACTTAAGCCTTTCACAGGAATCTCTATCACACACATCAAAAACTCTTTTGACTTCATCAGAAAAATACAACAGATTCACATTCAACCCCAAGACATCCTAGTAAGTTTCGACGTAGTATCTCTCTTTACAAAAGTACCAATCTCTGATACAATCGATATTATTAAATCCTTTAGAAACTGCCCCTCCAATCTCACACCTTTAATAGAACACTGCCTCGCTAATACCTATTTTTCTTTCAATAAACAATTCTACGAACAAACCTCAGGAGCAGCAATGGGATCTCCAATCTCACCTGTAATAGCCAACATTTTCATGGAAAATTTAGAAACCAAAATCTTTAACAAATCCCAGCTTAAACCGGAATTTTGGTGCCGTTACGTTGACGACACTTTTGTTATCTGGAGACATAGACTAGACAAACTAAACAAATTTTTCGATTTCATCAATCAAATACACCCTGATATCCAGTTCACTATGGAAATTGAACAAAACGGAAAATTACCCTTCTTGGACGTACTTGTTTATAAAAGATCCGATAACACATTAGGACATGAAGTTTACAGAAAACCCACGCATACAAACAGATACCTGCATGCCTCCTCCCATCACCACCCATCTCAAAAGCAATCGGTCATCAATTCCGTTGTATACAGAGCTGTCTCCATTACAGATAAAGATAACTTACAAAAGGAATTAGAAAATGTTAAACAAATCCTGATACAAAACGATTACACAAACAAACAAATTAATAAAGCAATAAGAAAATACACTCAAGAAAACAAGTCAACACAACCTACTAAAGAAAGAGAGAGAAAAACAACCACCATCCTACCCTACATTCGAGGTATCACGGAACAAATAGGGATAATTCTCAACAAACACAACATCCAAACTATATTTAAACCACCTGCAAAAATAGGCCAACTTCTAAACAACCCTAAAGACAAAAAGGAACCTTTCAGTGATCCGGGAGTATACCAAATCCCTTGTTCTTGTGGTAAAGTCTATATTGGAGAAACCGGGAGGGCGGTAAGTCAACGTGTAAAGGAACATGAGAGTAAAGTTAGGCTAAAACATTTCACACAATCAGCAGTAGCTGAGCATCATATCGAAACAGGACATAGTATTTTATTTGACAAAACAACCGTCATCGCCAAAACGTACAATAAATTTCCAAGAAAACATAGAGAAGCAAACGAAATCTTGAAACACCCTAATAACATCAATAGGGACAATGGGTATAATACCAATCCGATTTGGCTTTCCGTCCTCCCGGGGTTTTTTTTTTTTTTTTTTTTTTTTT
>CAKNXH010046562.1:22657-35051 GCA_932178445.1 Andricus quercusramuli
TTTTTTTCAGATTTTTAAAATAATAACTGAGCGAGCGCATGGCGTTCAACTGTCAATGGGCAAGCTGACTCTGCATTTGCACCTTTGTTACTCTCAGGGAATTATTGGTTAGTGAGAGGAGCAGTAAACCACTCACTTTGGACTCAGGTAGTAAGACCCAGATTTCCACCTTTGTATAGTTTTCACCTGTTGTAGACTAATCCTTGGATTTCTTAGGAATTTAGATTTTATTGAGAATGTTTCCATTATTTAAAATTGTGAAGAAATAAGTGATACATTCATAAAAATAATGGAATAAATTGTATCAATGATAGTAGTTTATAATCTTTTAATCACTAGTTATAATGAGTTTAATTTATGTACATTTAATATAATGAACTAATTATTGATTGCTTAACTAAGTTCAATTATTCATTGTATAGTAACTATACATAAAATGTTTGGTAGAAATAACACAAGATTTTAAATTAGGAAATATTACTGAAAACTTTGACAAACTTTAATGAGTCACAAAGGAATGAATGATTGAATTTAGTTAAAGAATTATAATAAGTTAATTTAATTTCACGTAAACTCAATTCATTACAAATAGTGACATATAAACACATAAAGTATTATCATTATTGAAAATTATTTTATTCTTCGTAAGAGTAGATTCTCAGCATTGTAGAACAACGTCATACTCCATCCCATAATTTTCCTAGGAAGTATACAATGTCCAAATTACCCATCTTAATGCTTGCATCATTATTATTATTATTGTTATACCATTAAGCCATTTCTATTTCGGGGTGATTTTTAAAATTTAATTTATGAAACAATTCTTGTTTTTGAACAGTTTAATTTTTTTTATTCAATTTCTTCCATTATTTAATTTCATATCCAGTTCCATTCTTCATCAATTTTCTTTTTGAACCATTTTATTTTTTTTCAATTTCATATCTTCAACAATTTTATTTCTTAATTGATTACTTTTTTTTAGCAATTTTATCATTAAAAAAAATGTTATTATTTGTTTAAAATTCATTCTTCAATCTTTCATTTCCTCTGCAATTTAATTTCTTAAACAATTTTCTTTTTTCAAAAAATTTTATTTTTTGAACCATTTTTCTAAACAGTTTTATTTGATAAACAATTGTTTTAATTTGTCATACATTTGTTTATTTAAATTATTTTTTTAAGCAATTTCTTATTTTTCTAAATATTTTATTTTTTACCACTTTATTTTTTCAATACTTGATAGATTACTATTCACTTAATTGAATAATAATGAATTAAGAAAATAATATTACTGGATGATAAAATTATTCTAACTCAAAATCACATTAATATATATTTAAAATTTAATTTTTAATTTCAGGGTCCAAATGTCTATTTATGTATTTTAGTTTCCTCTGAGACATAATGGGATACTCGTATAATTGAACTTCAAAATGATCCATTTTTGAATGATCAATTCTTGAATCTGCAAAGAACAACTGTTGTAACTCTTAACTAAAAGAACCAACATTTATGGCCCTAAATGAGCTCCTCAAAATCATCATTTTTGGCCTTTTTAGTCAAAAACCATCATTTTTGTAGATCAAAAAATAGCACTTCTAATTAGTTCTTTTTGGCTTCCCTTTTCTGTACCGATCGTGAGAGGACTGTTTTGTGTCAAGTGTTGTTTTTTTTGGCTTTGGTGAAGGGAATCAGCGTGTGTGGAAGCAGAAAGGGCATTAAGTGCGGAGATCAGGTGTGAAGAATGAAGGGTGAATGAAGGCAAGGGTGTAAAGGGTGAAAGCAAGTTGTGAGAAAAGAAAATTGGAGAGTTCGAAAGTTTTGAGGTTAGGAGTGAAAAATAGTGTTCGGGCAAGGGGGGTAAGAGGTAGGCAAGTGAAGAGTGGGAAGCGTCGCAGATTAGTGGGTATGGTGGGATACTGGGATGCCGACGGTAAGATGTCCACAAACGGGCGCCAGAGGGCAGGCGGGAGATGTGGCAATTGTTGACGAGGTTGCGAGCTCGGTTAGTGGGGAGAAGGGGGAAGAGTACAGTAGCAGTCAAGAGACGTTTGAGATGCCGACCAGGATGGGAACGGCAGAGAGAAGAGATTCAGGTACGGGCCATAAAGGCGGGAGGCCCTCTAACCTACAGCGTCTTAACGAGCTAGGCAGCGCGGGCTCGAATAGAAGTTTAGACGAATGGCGAAAAAAAGTGAGCGTTACCAGTAGTGAGGGGGAAGAAAAAAGGAAAAGAGAGGAAGGGGACGATGAGTTAGAAATGGACAAGGAAAGCAACAAAGTTAGGACTAAACTCACTAAACGGAAAACACCAGATAGAGATAGGGGGGATGGCGGGATGCTTGCAAAACTAGAGGCTCTCATAAAAGGGTTTAGAGAGGAAACAAGGAAAAGACTGGATGATATGAATAGGCAGGGAGATGATCTAAGGAGGGAAGTGAGAAAAGTAAGAGAAAAGTGGGAAGAATGGGATAAACTCTGGAAAGAGGAGAAGGATAAGGTATGGCGTAAGCTAGAGAGCATAGAGAATAGACGGACGGAGGATGACGAAAGGAGAAATAGTGAGATGAAATAGTTGGAAGAACGGGTCAACAACTTAGAAATGAGGAATGAGCATATGGGGAAAGAAGCATAGGGTGCGGGAATAGAAATAGGGTAATAAGGAAGGGCAAAGAGAAAAAATAACATGGTAGTTAAGGGATTGACAATGAAGAGTGAAATAGGGGAGGTGGAGTCATGTTACGTCCCGAGCAATAGGCGAGGGTAGTATCGAAAATAGGAAAAGAGAGACCAGTGTGCTGATTACGTCAGGCTGGTAAGACCTGACTAATTATTTGATTGTGGGTTTGTGTGTCACTTATCAGCCCTGTGGGGACTGTGTTAGGTTACAGTGTTTAAATCACATATGAAACTCAGTGTGAACAATGTTTATTATAACTAGGATACAGGATTAATTAGAATAATTCTACAAAACTTACGATTACCTTCCTACGCAAGAAAGGGCGAAAGAGATGTTGTGCTGGTCGATTGTATCTCCGTGTTTATCGTAGAGCAGCGACGGAACTCTACTGGATGTTTGTTATACTGAAAACGTGCACAAGCACTTTTCAGTATAGGTAGTGCGATACAGGGTCCTACAGCAGATACCCAATCCACACTTGAGTTCTTTTCGCGAACGTTTAACACTGCGGACTTTATTCGTTAAAGACTCACTTTACGACGACCGAAAGTCTCAGCCGAAGGGACTTAGTTCAAGACTCGAACACGAAAACTATTTTGAATTGAACTTTAAAGTACGCGACTTATTCAAGGTGTTTCTTCTATCACAGTGAGTTAGAAGCCGTGACTTTGTCAAAGTGATTCGTTAGACGTAGATCGAAGTGAACAGTATGACTGCCGAGAACGTAAGACGATTTACAGGGGTGGCTCTGCGGTTTATATAGTTCCGCGTCCCTATGTTAAAGATAGGATTCACAATTTCTGACATGGCACGTACTTTCAATTTCTGACATGTCACGTTCTTTCAATTTCTGACATGGCACGTACTTTCAATTTCTGACATGGCACGTACGTTTACTGGAATCGGGTAAACAATGACATTGATGACTCGCGGTGAGTGACTCACATGACTAATGCTTCCGCATTGCTGAGAGTTGCGGTGTTCGCATTGATTCACTCGCTTCTACTCTTGCCTTCTCGTGAACAGTTATTCTCTATGTTACTTATCCTTATTTCTATGTATTTAGTCAGACACTTTTGGGTACTGAATTGTCTGACTATATACAGGTTCTTCCACTAAGTGGGTCATGTACTTATGATATTACGATACATATATTTGTATTACTAATGTTTAACTTACACATACGAGTGTATTCATACTCCATGTTTTGGATTTAACTTTGTTATTATTGTTGATTTAACTATTGGGAGTATAAATAAATTCGTATGGTAATAGAATTAAATTATAATTATCTTATAGTGGTCAAGTCTGCAATTACAATCTCAGTAAGCGAGCATGGTTAAGTTATCGGTATTATCTGAGTTCTTATCCTTTCATGGTAATACTTCAATTATTCTTGTGGTGTCTTTCTTACCGACTGTAGTGCAGTTACCATATACAGGTTCAAACTCAAAGAAGATCGGTAACTCTATGGCTTGTAAGTGACGGAGTCGGCTTGACCGACGTATCGTAAGGTGGGTTGCGCCTAGCAAGGCGTTACATTAAATTTTTGAAAAATTCGGGATGTAACAGTCATAAATTTTCTGAGAGATATTGGAGTTCAGGTAAGGGTAGAAGGAGTTAAGAGAATAAGAGGGACGAAGAAAGGAACAGAAGGAATGTTTATAGTAAAATTAGGAAGTGAGGAGAAGAAAAGAAAATTATGTAGAACAAAAAATTATTGAAAGGAAGAAGGGAAAGAATTGAAGAGGATCTGACATGGAGGGAGAGGAAAAGGAGATGGCAAATAGAACAGAGGGCATGGATAGAGAGGAAAAAGGGGCGCATGGTATGGATAGGGACAGACAGATTATGGATAAATGAGGAGGAATGGGTCTAGGACCAGGAATCAGCAGAAGTAAGGAAGACAGAAAAACGAGTTGAGAAAAGTAGAAGAAAGGAAAATGCAAGAGAGGCTAAAGATCAAACAGAGGGGTTTCCAAAAAGCAAGGCGGAAGAGAAGTGAGGAGGACAGGTGAGGGAAGGGACGGGAAAAACGTGGAAATAGCTTTCTGGAATGTGTCAGGCTTGAAGAACAAGAATGAAGGTTTTTGGCGGGAGTTAGAAAAGTGGGATGTGATTATGATGAGTGAAACCTGGGCAGATGAGAAGGATTGGAAGGGGATGAAAAGGATGTTACCTAAAGGGTATGTGTGGACAATGCAAGAAGCAAGAAAGGAACACGTTCAAGGTAGAGGGATGGGCGGCATAGTCTCAGGGGTGAGAAAAGAACTGGCAGTAAAGGGGAGAACAGAAGAGGACAGGGAGGGAAAGGATGGAACAATGGTAAGAAGAATTTTAATTGGAAAAGTCAAAATAGTGGTGGTTTGTGTATATAGAAGAAGACGGGAAGAGGAAGGTTGGAGAGTAATAATGAGGTGGATGGAGGAAAAGAAAGAAAAGTTGGTTGTGATAGGAGGTGACTTGAAAACCTGGACTGGCGAGCAAGGGGCAGGAATTCGGGATGAAGAAGAGGAGGCCTATATAAGGAGCTTTAAACATAGGGAGATAGAGCGGCAGGGGAGAAAGTTACTAGACGTAATAGAAGAAACAGGGTGGTGCATATGTAATGGCAATATGAAAGGAGATGAGAAGGGAGAGATCACATTTATAGGTAAGGGAGAAAGAGTAATACACTACACCCTGGCGGAAGAAAGAATGAGGAATATGATATGCAGTATGAATGTGGGGAATGAGATAGGGTCCGAGCACTTCCCAGTAATAGCTACCCTGAAAGGTGGCGCCCATAAGCGCAGCAGAGGGTAAAAGGAAAGAGGGGGAGAAAGGAACACGAAAATGGCAGTCTGGGGGGTAGATGAATTAAAAGATTTCAAACAAAAAATGGAAAAGGAGAATGTTAACTATGAAAAGGAAGAGGGAGTAGACTCGATGATTGAAAGGTTGAAAGGGTCGATTGAGAAGGTAAGGGATGAGATAGGTGGCCGAAAGAGTGGATGACAGGGCTGGTGGTACCGCTTGTTAAGAAAGGGGAAAGGAAGAAGGTAGGAGAGTACAGAGGGATTACTCTCATGCCAGTGGGTTGTAAAATATACGCAGAAATTCTAAGAAAAAGGTTAGAGAATCAGATAGAAGAGAAGCAAAGTATCCCACACAATCAGACGGGATTTGGAAAAGAGATGGGGACAATAGACAACATTTACGTACTCAACTATGTGGTTAACAGAAACTTAGGGAGAAAAAGAGGGAGAAAAAGAGGGCAATTAGTCGCTTTGTTCGTATATTTTAAGGCACCCCTTGTCTCAGTAAATAGAAAAGTGCTATAGCAGACAATGAAAGAGAGGGCAATAGAAGAAGGGCTGGTGTAAAGGATAAAGGAAATTTGCACTGAAACTAGGATAAGGGTGAGGATAGGGGGGAAAAAGGCGGAGGTTTTCTGGACAGGAAGAGGTCTAAGGCAAGGTTGCCCGTTGAGTCCATTAGTTTTTAATATGCTGCTGGCAGACCTAGAGGAGAATCTAAAGGAGAAAGGGAAAGGGGAGTCGATCTTGGGTAATAGCAAACTATACTTTCAAGCATACGTGGACGACGTAGCTCTATTAACAGACGATGAGAAGGGGATGAACCTTATGATAAGAATTTTCGAAGAGTACGTGGGAACAAAAGAACGGAAGGTGAACATAGGGAAGACCAAGGTGATGTGTTTCAGAAATAGAAAGACCAAAATAACTTACGTTTGGAAGATGAACGGACTAATAGTTGAAAGTGTGAAGGAGTTCTGTTACTTAGGTTTTTCGTTTGGGGCAGGAGGGGGAAACGAGGTGCAGGTTAAGAAAAGAATCGAATGTGCGAGTAAAGTAATGGGCCAAGTATGGGGTATAGGAAAGAGAATGTAGAATGACGACTGGAGAATAAGGGTTTGGTTGTTGCATGCGTTGGTTTGGGCGGTATTGTGTTATGAGGTAGAAGTATGGGTATGGAAGGAACATAGGAAAGTGGAAAGCATGCATGAGAGATTTCTAAGATGGGTAATAGGGGTTAGTTGGAGTTGCCCAAGATACATGTTGAGGGAAGAACTAGGAAGGGAGAAAAAGGTAACAAGATAACTTAAGAGAGCCTGTAGGTTTAAAGAGCAGCTGAAAAGGGGAGAGGGGAGCAGAATAGCACAAGTATGCCTAGATGAAGTTCGGAACAAGGAGACGAGAGGCAATTTGGGAAATTCGAAATGAGAGGAAGGAAGGAAAAAAATGAGGAGGGTTTGCATTATACAGGAAGGCGTATCGATTGGCAGAACATAGAATCAGAGCTATTAGTAAGACAAGGAGAAGAGAGATGGAGAAAGATTATGGATTCGAGTTACAATAGATGGTATATGATGATCAAAAGGTTGCCGGAACCAGAATATTTGCAAAAGATGAAAAAGGAAGACAAATGGAATAGGGTGGTACGGTTTAGAATGGGAGAAGGGGTGAGATCTTGTAGATATTGGATGGATGAAGAGGATAATCTGTGCAGAATATGTGGATACGAGGTGGAGTCATGGGCGCATGTGTTAGAGAGGTGTACAGGAGAAGAAGATGGACAGTTGAGTGTGGATGAGAGTGTGAGATGGATTTTGCATGGTAATGGACAGGGAGTGACGTGGATGAAAACGCTGGAAGAAGTAAGAGAAAGCAAGGGAACAGGACAGAGCCAAACGGGTAATCCTGTGTAAAGGAGAGTAACTTGATGAACGATGTGCTCGCTCAATTAGTTGTAATTGTATTGTATGTTTAATCTCTCCCTTTTACGGGTTTGAGGGCCTCCACTTCCTGTACATATATTTACATTTCATCCTTAGTCTAACTTGTCCGCTGCTTATCTTCTAATGCTTCGCCTTACATAATAACAATAAAATTAATACTATTCTTCTTAAACTTCTAAGATGAGCGATCTTCCAGGGTTTTCGTTTTCTCTTACCATCAAATGCATTTTCACCGATTTAAAAAAATAGAATTTTTACTAGTTACTTTCCTTTAAACAGGATTACCCGTTTGGCTCTGCCCTGATTTCTTGATTTCTCTTATTTCTTCCAGTTTTTTCATCCACATCACTTCCTGTCCATTACCATCCAAGATACATCTCACACAATCATCCACACTCAACTGTCCATTCTCCTCTGCTGTACACCTCTGTAACACATGTGCCCATGACTCCACTTCGTATCCACATACTCTGCACAGATTTTTCCGCTTCATACATCCAATATCTACAAGCTCTCACTCCTTACCCCATTCTAAACCGTACCACCCTATTCCATGTGTCTTCCTTTTTCAACTTTTGCAAATATTCTGGTTCCGTCAACTCTTTGACCATCATATACCATCTTTATATCTAGAATCCTCAATCTTTCTCTATCTCTCTTCTCCTTGTCTTACTAATAGATCTAATTCTATGTTCTTCCAATCGACAACCCCTTCTTGTATCTCACAAACCCTCCTGATTTTTGTCCATTCTTCCTTCCATTTCGAATTTCCCAAATTTCCTCTCGTATCCTTGTTCCGAACTTCGTCCAAGCATACTTGTGCCATTCTGCTCTCCTCTACCCTTTTTAGCTGCTTTTCCAACCTACAGGCTCTCTTAATTTGTCTCGTTACCATTTTCTCCCTTCCTAGTTCTTCCCTCAACATGTATCCTGGGCAACTCCAACTAACCCCCATTACCCATCTCAGAAATCTCTCATGCATGCTTTCCACTTTCCTATGTTCCTTCCATCCCCATACTTCTACCTCATAACACAATACCGCCCATACCATCGCATCAAACAAACAGACCCTCATTCTCCAATCGTCCTTGAACCTTCTCTTTCCAACACCCCTTAATTGGCCCATTACTTTGCTCGCACATTTGAATCTCTTCCTCACCTGCCCCTCGCTTCCCCTTCCTGCCTCAAACCAGAAACCTAAGTAACAGAACTCCTCCACACTTTCCACTGTTTGTCCGTTCATCTTCCAACCGTAACCTATTTTGGTCTTTCTATTTCTGAAGCACATCATTAGGTTCATCCCCTTCTCATCGTCTGCTAATAGAACTGCGTCGCCCGCGTATGCTAGAGCGTATAGTTTGCTATTACTCAGAATCGTCCTCCCTTTCCCTTTCTCCTTTAGCTTCTCCTCTGAGTCTGCTAGCAGCATATTTAAAAGCAGCGAACTCAACGGGTACCCTTGCCTTAGAACTCTGTCTGTCCAGAAAACCTCCCCCTTTTCGCCTCTATCTTCACCCTAATCCTGGTTTCAGTAAAAATTTCCTTCATCCTCTTCACTAACCCTTCCTGTATTCCCCTCTCTTTCATTGCCTGCCATAGCACTTTTCTATTCACTGAGTCAAAAGCTGCTTCAAAATCTACGAACAAGGCTACTAATTTACCTCTTTTTCTCCCTAAGTTTCTGTTAACCAAGTAGTTTAGTACCTGAATGTTATCTATTGTTCCCATCCCTTTTCTAAATCCCGTCTAATTGTGTGAAATACTCTGTTCCTCTTCTGTTTGACTCTCCAACCTTTTTCTTAGAATTTCCGCGTATATTTTATAACCCACTGGCATGAGCGTAATCCCTCTGTACTCTTCTACCTTCTTACCCTCCCCTTTCTTGACAAGCGGTACCACCAGCCCTGTCATCCACTTCTCCGGCCACCCTTCTCCTTTCCAGACCTTGTTGCAGATCTTCCACATCCCTTCCATAATCCCTTCTCCTCCATACTATATCGCTTCGTTCGCCATACCATCCTCTCCTGTAGCCTTGTTTCTTTTTAGTCTATCTATCGCCTCATTCACTTCTTCTCTTGTTATTTCGTTCGCTTCCTCCCTTTCTCCTTGTACTGTCTTTCTATTTTCCCTTTCAATTCTATTTTGTTTTTCGCCTAGCAGACCCTTAAAATAATCCGTCCATTCATCCATTTCTATTTCTTCATTCACGCCCTTCCTTCCTCCTCTTTCCCTGTTTATCACATCCCAAACCCTACCTTATTTGATTGCTTTTTCTACTTCTTTCTTGTATTTCTCCTTTCCCTTTTGCTTTTTCCCTTCCAGCATCCTCTCATGTTTTCTTCTCCTCCTGTTGTACTCCGCCTTCTCTATTTCTCCTTTCTTCATTTTCTTACAGACTCTTTCATTCTCTCCTTACTCTCCCTGTATTCCTCGTCCCACCAGCCTCTCTTTCCTTCTTCTCTTCCTTCTTTCGTACCTATCTCATCCCTTACCTTCTCAATCGACCCTTCCAACCTTTCAATTAACAAGTCTACTTACTCCTCCTTTTCATATCTAACGTTCTCCTTTTCCATTTTTTGTTCGAACCCTTTCAATTTATCTACCCCCCAGTCTCCCATTTCCGTGTTCCTTTCTCCCCCTCTTTCCTTTCTCCCTCTGCCGCGCTTATGGAAGCCACCTTTCAGTGTAGCTATTACTGGGAAGTGCTCGGACCCTATCTCATTCCCCACATTCAGGATATAATCTATTACTGTTTCACCCTTACCTATAAATGTGATCTCTCCCTTCTCATCTCCTTTCATATTGCCATTACATATGAACCATCCTGTTTCTCCTATTATTTCTAGTAACCTCCTCCCCTTCCTGTCTATCTCCCTATGTTTGGAGCTCCTTATATAGGCCTCCTCTTTTTCATCCCAAGTCCCTCCCCCTTGCTCGCCAGTCCAAGCATTCAAGTCACCTCCTATCAAAACCAAATCTTCCTTCTTTTCCTCCATCCACCTCCTCATTACTCTGCAACCTTCCTCTTCCCGTCTTCTTCTATATACACAAACCACCGCTATTTTGACTTTTCCAATTATAATCCTTCTTACCATTGTTCCATCCTTTTCCTCCCTGTCTTCCTCTGTTCTCCCTTTTACTGCCAGTTCTTTTCTTATCCCTGAGACCATGCCGCCCATCCCTCTACCTTTAACGTGTTCCTTTCTTGCCTCTTGCATTGTCCACACATACCCTTTAGGTAACATCATTTTCATCCCCTTCCAATCCTTCTCATCTGCCCAGGTTTCACTCATCACAATTACTCTGTTTGATCACTAAGCTCTTTTGCATCTTCCTTTTTTCTACCTTTCTCAACTCTTTTTCCCTTCTTCCTTATTTCTTCTGATTCCATGCCCTATGTTCTATTTGCCATCTCCTTTTCCTCTCCCTCCATGTCAGATCCTCTTCAATTCTTTCGCTTCTTCCTTTCGATACTTTTTTGTTCTCCATAATTTTCTTTTTCTCCTTCTGACTCCCTACTTTTACTATAAACATTCCTTCTTTTCCTTCCTTCGTCCCTCCTATTCTCTTAACTCTTCCTACCCTTACCTGAACTACAATATCTTTCGGAAGATTTATGATTTCCACCTCCCCTGTTTCACTCTCCATTGTCAATCCCTCAACAATTATGTTATTTTTTCTCTTTGCGCTTTCTTCCCCTTCCAATCTCCTTTCAATGTCACTTAGTCTCTTCTTCAATCTTTCATTCTCGTTTTGCACGTTCTTATTACTCCCTCTGTCTATTTTCGCACCCTCTGTTTCTTTCCCCATATACTCATTCCTCAATTCTAAGTTGTTCCGCCGTTCTTCCAACTGTTTTATCTCAAGATTCCTCCTTTCGTCATCCTCCTTCTGTCTATTCGCTATGCTCTCTAGCTTACGCCATACCTTATCCTTCTCCTCTTTCCAAAGCTTATCCCACTCTTCCCACTTCTCCCTTACTTTTCTTACTTCGCCCCTTACATCATTTCCCTGCCTATTCATATCTTCCAATTTTTTCCTTGTTTCCTCTCTAAACCCTTTTATGAGAGCCTCTAATTTTTCAAACATCCCTCGTCCCCCCTATCTCTATCTGGTGTTTTCCGTTCAGCGAGTTTATTCATGACTTTCTTGCTTTCCTTGTCCGTTTATAACTCATTGTCACCTTCCTCTCTTTTTCTTTTGTCTTCCCCCTCACTACTGGTTACGTTCACTTTTTTTCGCCATTCGTCTAAACTCCGATTCGAGCCCCCGCTGCCTAGCTTGTTCAGGCGTTGTAGGTTAGAGGACCTCCCGCCTTCATGGCCCGTACCTGAATCCCTTCTCTCTGCAGTCCCCACCCTGGTCGGCGTCCTAAACGTCTCTTGACCGCTACCGCTACTGTCATCTTCCCCTTTACCCCACTAACCGACATCGCAACCTCGTCAACAATTGCCACATCTCCCGCCTGCCCTCTGGGGCCCGTTTGCGGACTTCTTACTGTCGGCATCCTGGTACCCCACCTTACCCACTGTTACGCGACGCTACCCTCTTTTCACCCGCCTACCTTGCCCGTCAACAATTTTTCACTCCAAACCTCAAAACTTTCGTACGCTCCAATTTCCTTTTCTCACAATTCACTTTCAACCTTTACACCCTTGCCTTCACTCACCCTTCTTCCTTAACACCTGATCTCCTCACTCAATGCCCTTTCTGCTTCCAAACACGCTGATTCCCTTCACCAATCTAAAAAAAAAACAACACTTGACATAAAACAGTTCTCTCGCGATCGGTACCGAAAACAGAAGCTGCGCTCGCTCAATTATTATTTTTTTAAATCTGAAAAAAATGCACAAGAGTTTTTCCTCTATGAAAATTCAGTTTCTAGTATTTAATGATCAAAATTCGAAAATACGTCATTTTGGACCACCTCAATATATATATACAAGTTTGTTATAAGGACAACCGCGGAATTT
>CAKNXH010046562.1:40051-75769 GCA_932178445.1 Andricus quercusramuli
TGTCAAGTTCCTGCACAGGCTCCTGCTTTAGTGTTGATGGTTCGAAATTCATGGAAAAAATGAAAGCAAGTTATTGCTTACTATTTTACAAAGAACACAATAGATACTAATAGTTTAAAAAAAAAATATTGAAGTCATTTCAGAATTACAACAGTGTCGATTTAATGTGAAAGGGACGGTTTGCGACCAAGGTCCGACAAATAGAGTAGCTGTCGCGGAATTGTGCGTGGAATCAGCAAAAGAACGAGAGAAAAATGGGAATTCTACTTTTGACTTAAATTCTGAATCCAGTAAAAAATCTGAAAGTGCAAACAAATCATTAGGCAATGTCAACGCTGACCGCTCTGAACCTTTACCTTCTGTATCTAAATTAGGCTCTCGATGTAAAAATGAACCTCAGGCTTCGAATATTATGTTAGTAGTAAGGCATCACTATAGCCACACATTCCCTCCACTACTCTCTAACCCCCCTTACCGCACTATAACGCCGACCAGGCACTGACCTCTTTGACAAAAATTTAAGGGAGCCCAATATAGTGCTACTAACTATCTTTCACTTTTCATGGTAAATTTAAGGTCATCTAAGATAAGAGTTTTTTTAGATTGTATATATTTTTCAATGTATCATCTAAATATTTTTTTTTGTAGGTTTGACTTATTAACTAGTGCTAGGAAAAGGTCTTTCAAATGAAAATAGTGTGTTATACATTTTGATATTAAATTATATTTATTGATTAATATAGTTTCAAGGTGTATTCATATATGGGCGTTTCCACGAAAAATGACATTTTTCTGTCACCGTGATATTATACGCAAACTAACACTAAAAGTACAAATTGTATTGCATACAAATTTACAGACAGACTCCCTGAAATAGAAACGCAAGCTTGCAGTCTATCGTCTATCTATAGTCTAAAAGAAAGAAACACCAGGATTTCTTTAGACTCTATCACGTTTATTTAATGAATGAAGCGAGTCACATTACACTAATCCATACGTAAAATTATACTCATGAATATCGAGGAATAGAGGCTAATCGATCGAAAGCGCAGCTCTCTATCCACCGCTAGCTGCAGCGAGACTGACTATACCTATGCGCGTGCGCTAAAGAAATAAAATGTCAGTAAGGGCTCACTAGCCACAAGTACCCCGTGTATGATTGAGTACTAAATAAATACAACACAGTCATAACAGAAACCCTCCTAAAAAGATGCAACATATAATAGTTGGAAAAAATCCCAAAAATATACCTGTGTAATATTTGCAACCAACTACAAATTGAATGCTTTGCATGCTCGCAGCTTTTCCGCGCAATGTTTGAAAATTCTGAGAAAAAGCATGCTAGTTCAATGGAGTATAGGCTACTGAAATTTCATGGATTTAACTTTGTGCTTCGATTTATAACTCAGCGAGGAAATATCAGAGTTGTGTCACCGCTTTTGCAATTCAAATGTCCACTCCATCATTGTACTTTACTCCAAGAATACTTGAAGCACACTCTTCTATGCTCACGGAAATTATGCAGTATGTTGGGGCGAAGAAGTTTACCCTGGATAAAGTTAATATCGCAGTGCGCGCAAAAGTTATGCCTCAAAAATCACGTGCATTTCGTGGAAGTCAAAGTCAAAATTTTTTATATAATAGTATATTGTGTTACGCCTCAGCAAACCACGTCTTTGTCGTCCGAAGCCGATATTTGCAGGATGGGGTGTACATGCGCGCGCCGAAGGCGAGCGCATAGCCGAGTACAGCAAACAGCGGGCGAGGTCGCCAAAGTTTTGCTGCGGAGTGACACACGGTATTTTACGCAAAACCACCGCGCATGCGTCAGAAGAGAGAGCCAGGAGAGTGTCGCCACTTGCATCAAAAGCGCATGCGCGCACTCCGTAAAATCATACTTTTACGGCAGTGGCCGACAAAATACCCCCTCCGACAATCGAGAACTTCGCGTTACATAAACACGAACAGAAAGTACGAAAACCGTCCGGTTTTGCATAAATGGATTTTCTTCAAAAGTTACACGTCAACAAAAAAATGTTGTTCCACAAAAAGATTCCGTTTTATTGAAAGGAATAACTTTTGTCTGAAACTTTTTGCCATGAATTTAGAATGTTTTGAAATATTACGAAAAATTGTCAAATATTGGAAAAATATTACTTGTTTCATCGAATTACTGGTCTGAGAATAATTTTTGTACAGAAAGGTTTTTCTATTCAAAAGGCCTGGAGTTTTTCGCAAACTAACATCATATTAGTTGAAATGAAAAATAAAAAATCAATTTTATATCAAATTTTTGGCAAGTAAATCTGTCATTATTACAATAAGTTAACCCTTTTCTAAAAAATTGAATTGGAGAAGAGATCAAAAACAAATTTCTAATTTTTCTTGAAAGTATTCAAATAAAAATAGTTTTTTAATAATGAAAAAATATATTTGATACAATTTTTACCAGCTTTCAATACGAAAATTGAATGAAACGTTAAACATCATTTCACTTGCCTACTTCATTGAAAGTAAATTTTTCGTGATATATCTTAATGTAATTTTCAATACATTTTATGTAAGTAATATCAGAGATTTATAATTCATTTATTTATAATATATATAATATCATAAATTTATGTTTATAATTTTACAATATTTATTTATAATATGATGTGGTATAATTTTGTATATTTAATAATATTTAGAGAATATACTTAGACCTGTCGAAACGAATTTGAAAAAAATTACTCCCCCCCCCCCCCCCCGTCCAGGAGGCAGGGGCTGGGTTTTTTTCGCGACCCGAAAAAAAATTTTCGAATAAAAATTACGTATTTAATAAAGAAGAATCTCAATCTGTGATAAATAATTGGGGCTCCCATTTGAAATTACAAATTTATCTCAACTCCTGCTTCCTGGGGGGTTCGGTGGGGTAATTTTTTCAAATTTGCTCTTCCCCCTCAAAAATAAAAAGTATTTATTAGGGATATTTTTGTCATAGGATACGTATTTTTTTTAGATGTTTCGATGTCTCAAGTTAAAAAAAACACCCAGTATATTCCAAATCAAGGAGATGGTAACTCAGACAATACTGAAAAGTATCCTGAGCATTAAAGAAGAAGAAACAACCTTCTTTCACCTTCCATTATAAAAATATCATTCATTAAATTGATTTTATGGATTTTAAATTTCAATATTTTGTGCAAACTGCGCCCATACGCAAAGATATTGACCAAGCTAAAAAATGAGTTTCTACATGTATGTAGAACGTAGGAAAAAAGTTTTGAATGTGTTCCTTAAGGTTTGCTTTTGACTGTTTTTTGAGAGAAAATCACAGTTTACGTACTTTTTTGTTTTTTGTCAGAAAAAAAATTATTATTTTTCATTCATATTTCAATCGGAAAATTTATGGTAAGTAAACTATATCAGGACCTGCTATTCCTACAAAATTTTAGGAAAAAATTCCGAGTTTTTAAGAAAATTTTTTTAGATTTTCTTCAAAACGAGAGGGTTTACGAGAACTGAAAAATTCCAGTTCAAACTCATCGTTTCGCCGTTCCGATACCAGAACCAGTGCTGCAGGTGTTACGCGTTTTACATTTAATTCAAATAATGGTATTTATTGTATTTATACATAAATTATTGCAGATCAGTGTTTAACTGAAGGAAGTGGAGTATAAATTATAGTCAATATGTAATATGCTGTATTGGATATATGCTTTGATACGCTTATTTCAGGTAAGTGCCTTTTCATGCTTTTCATCTATTATATCAAATCTTCATAGGCTATGACAGTAGACATTTCGTATCCTAAAGGATCGTCAACGATGCTGATGAATGATCACAATATTTATCGTGTTAGTATTTGCGAAAATGATAACTGATCCAGGCAAATAGCAATCTGCCGTTGAAATTTTCGATCGGAAACAATTCGGTTGAAGAATAAAATACTTGGTGGAAAAGTCACCTTTTTGGATAAATTTATCTGTTCTTTATTTTTGACTAAAATCTTTTGTGTTTATAATCTCAATGATTATATTTTTCGTTGAAAGTTTATCTTCTTTGATTGTAAATTATATTGAAAGTTGAACTAATTTTGTTAAAAATTAATTTTATTGTTGAAAATTCGCCTTTTTTAGGTAGAAAATTAATCGTTTTGGTTTAAAAGTCACCCTTTTGAATTAAAATTCATCATTTTTTAGTTGAAAATTCATCTCTTTGGATAAAAATTCATCATTTCAGTTGAAAATTCATCTCTTTCATTGGAAATGTACCTTTTTTTGTTAAAAATTCTTATTCTTGGGTAGAATATTCAACAGTTTTAGTAGGAAACTCAATTATTTGGTTAAAAATTAACTATTTTAATCAAAAGTCGCCTTCTTGGATAAATTCAACTGTTTTTTGATTTCAAATTGAAATCTCTTTTGGTTATAATACAGCCTATTACATTTTTTGTTGAGAATTCATCTTGTTTAGTCGAGAATTCTATTGAAAGTTAAACTGCTTTTGTTACAAATTAATTTTTTCGCAGATTCATCATTTTAGTTGAAAATTCATCTTTTGGTAGAAAACTAATCTTCTTGGTTGGAAATTCATCATTTTAGTTTAAAATTCATCTCTTTGGCTTAAAATGTACCTATTTTGTTACAAAATCGTCCTTTTGGATTGAACATTCAACTATTCTGGTAGAAAACTGAAATATTTGGTTAGAAAATGAACTTTTAATCAAAAAATTCATATTTACTGCTTGGAGATTTCATTTTATTTGTAAAAAATTTGACTTTTTGGGTTGAAAATTTGACAATTAGGTTGTAAAATAAACTATTTTGTTGAAAAGTCACCTTTTTGGGATGAATTAGAATTTTATTTTAAATTAAAATCTCTTTTTGTTATAATATTAACCATTATATTTGCCGTTGAGGATTCATCTTGTTTGGTTAGAAAAATTGAGCCACTTGTTTAAGGGTTGAACTACTTTCTTAAAAATTCTTTTTTTTTTTGAAGATTCTTTACTTTAGTGGAGAATTTGACTTTTTCGGTAAGATATTAATCTTCTTACTAAAAAATTCGACTTCTTGTGTTCCAATTCAACTATTTGGTTAAAAATTAACTTTTTTATTAAAAATTAATATGTATTGTTCCAAAATTCAACTGTTTTGTGAAAAATTTATCTTTTTGTCTTGAAAAATTAACAGTTTGGATATAAAAGAAACTATTTTGTTGAGAATTCGCCTTTTTCAATGAATTCAACTTTTTTCTTTAAATTAAAATCTGTTTTGGTTCTCATATTTACTTTTACATTTGTCGTTGAGAATTCATCTGGTTTGGTTAGGAAAATTGGAATACTTTGTTAAAGGTTGAACTACTTTGTTGAAAATTAATTTTTTCTGGTTGAAGATTCATAATTGCAATTGAAAATTCGTCTTTTATTGTAGAAAATTAATCTTCTTGGTAGAAACTTTATCATTTTACTTGAAAATTTATTTCTTTGGTTGGCAGGATGCCCATTCCTGTTGAAAATTCGTCTTCTTCTGTTGAAAATTTAACTGATTTGTAGAAAACTCGTCTTTTTGGCTGGAAACTTGTTACATTGATCAGAAAAATTGTTTTACTCATAAGTCACTAACAATTTTTGCTTAGAAGGACAATCTTGTAAAAACCTAATCCTAATATCAGCGTTTTGTCTCTAGATTAAAATTAAAGTCCTCATTATAAATAATATAAAATGAAAAGCATTTTAAATAAAGCAATTGAAACATGATCACTCCAATACATGTATATATCGGTCATAATATCACTTCATAATAAATTTTCAATAATTCTTTATTGAAACTTTGGTATTTCATTAAACTAATTTGTGTGAATTTGCAGTGGAATTTGAGGTGAGTTGATGGAACGAGTGTGTTAGAGGGTTTTGTGAGTGAGTGTTTGTAAGTTTGAGATAATTGAAGTGAAGATTTGTGTGATATCTTGAGAGATTAGACTATTTTGGGTAGACTGTGTGAGGATAGCTTGGTTTAGCGTGAGGAGCAGGGTGGGAGAGAGGTGCAGCCGAGTAGCGGCGACAGGGAGGGATAGGGAGAGAGAGGCACGGAAGAAGGTACTGTAGCAGGGTGAGGTAGGCGCCGTGGTGACAATAGCTACGCAGTACGCAAGTCACGGGTTGATGGATTCAGACGAAGAAGTGTTCTGTACGCCGAAAAGTGAGATAAAAAGACGCGAACAGTATCGGAAAACGGTAGAGAGGGAGAGATTGAGGGCGCATAGTTTTGGCTCAATCGAACCGTTTATAAATAGGAAGAGGGATAGGGCAGAAAGAGGAAGTAGCGAAGACAAGGTAGAAGTAGGATCCACCCTGAAGACCCGAAAATGATCAGAACACTACCGGAAAAAGATCAAAATAGAGCGATGGAGAAAGACAAGGGGAAAGAAGAAGACAAAGTTGAACATAGAGGGTCGGTCGAATTTGAAAAGTTAAAGTTAGAAGAATTGCGTCAAATGATGATAGAAGTAATACAGACGAACGAAAAACGGCAGAAAGAAAGAGGAGAGGGAATAAGACAATAAATTAGGAAAGAAATGGCCGAACTTAGAAAAGAGATGCGAAAATAGGAAGAAGTTAGGGAAAATTTAGAAAAAAGGATGCAGATTTTAGAACAAAGATTAGAAAAACAGGATGAGCATAATAAAGAGGTAGCACAATTAGAAGGTAGGATAGTGAAGATCGAAAAATCAAAATGGGAGTTTGGTGTAGGGGAGAGTGGGAATAATGAGAGGGAAAGGATAAGGGAAATAGAAAGAAGATTAGAAAGGAAAGAAAGAGAAGAGAGAAAAAGAAACATAGTGATGAAGGGTCTAATATAAGCAGGGTAGAAATTGAAAGAAGGAGCGGAAAATGTTCTAGAAAGGATAGATGCTAAAGTAGAGATAGAGGAAATGCGAAGTGTAGGAAAGGAAACGCGAAGAGGAGAAAAAATAGAACTAGTGAAGCTAAAGAAATGGGAACATAAAAGGGAAGTGATGACAAAGAAGAGGTTGTTATATGGAAGCTCGGAGAGAATAAAGGATAATTTGACGTGGGTAGAAAGTAATATGCAGTACACGTTAAGGCAAATAGAAGAAGAGGAAAGAAGTAAGGAAAAAAGAACGTGGGTTAAGCATGGCAGAATACAACTTGAAGGAGTATGGTGGGGTTGGGACGAAGAAAGGTAAGAGATAGTAAGAAATAAGGTGCCGGGAAACTAGGAGGACATTAGGACATTAGAGGAAGAAAAAATAATTAAAATATGGATAAAAAGGAAGCAAAGATAAAAGGAGCAGGAAAAGGGGATTGGTCAATGGAAGGAAGAGAACATTTTAAAGAAAAGGTCAAAAATATCAACATGGGAGAGGGAAATGTGGGCGAGGAGATGGAAATAATGATAGGAGAAATAAAGAGAGGATTAGAGTGCACAAGCAAAAGAGAAGTTTATAAAGGAGGGAATAGAAGTGGATGGGATGAGGAATGTAAACAGAAAAAGAAGGAGGTCAGAAAGGAATTGAGAAAATGGAGAAAAGAAAAATGTAGTGGAGGAGAATATAGGAAAAAAAAGAAGCAGGATACTGAGTTGTTAAATCAAAAGAAAGAGAAGGAGAATAAAAAATTTAAGCAAGAGGTGGAGAAGGCTAGATCAGAAGAAGAGGTATGGAAGGTAGTAAATAGAGCGAGAAAAAGAAGAAAAAGAGTGAATCAGGATATTGAAATGGAGATGAGGAAGAAGAAATAACAAGGGACGAAATAGGCAAGGTGTTAGGAATACTGAAAGATGGAAAAGCACCTGGTATAGATGAGATTCCAAATGAAGTCTGGAAATATGGGGGGACAGAACTGAAGGAATGGGCATGGATAATGTGTAATAGAGTATGGAAAGGAGAGGGGTGGCCAGAGTTATGGAAAGAAGGAGTAGTGGTACCCATAGTGAAGAAAGGCAAAGGGGAGGAAGTTAAAGATTATAGGGGTATGACGCTAATGCCAAAATTGTATAAAGTTTATGTAACTGTTTTGTCGGAGAGATTGAAGAAAGAAGTTGGGTAAAAAAGATAGGGACACCGAATCAGACAGGGTTTAGAAAAGGAATGGGGGTTATGGACAACATATATGATCTGAATTATCTGATAAATAAAAGGATTAAAAGGGAGAAAGGGACAATGATAGCAATATTCGTGGACTTGAAGGCGGCGTTCGACTCATTGGACAGATTCGAGATAGAAAAAGTTATGGTGAAAAAGGCCATACGAGAGGGCTTAATAAAGAGAGTATCGGAAATTTTCAGAGAGACAAAAAGCAGAGTGAAGGTAGGAGAGCAAGTGGGAGACAGTTTCTGGTTAGTTAGAGGAGTAAGGCAAGGATGTCCTCAGAGCGCACTTTTATTTAATATATTAATCTCAGACCTAGAAGAAGAAATGAAGAGAAAGGGATGGGGAAGAGTTAGGATGAGAGAAGAAAAGATATATACACTGGCATACGCGGACGATATAGTGTTGATGGCAGAGGATGAAGAAGGGATGACAGGCTTAATAACAGGATTGGAGAAATACTTAGATGCAAAAAAATTGAATGTGAATGTAGAAAAGACAATGATAATGAGGCTTAGAAAAGGAGGAGGCAGAAAGAAAGAATGGGCTGGGAGATGGAAGGGAGTAAAGCTAGAAGAAGTGAAAGAATTTAAATATTTGGGATATACCTTGCAAACGAATGGAGATCATAGAGTTCATATAAGAGAAAGGATAATAAAAGCGGCAGGGATAATGAAACAGATTTGAGGAATAGAAAGAAGAAGGTTCAAGAAAGATAAGAGAAGGAGAATGTGGTTATTTGATACGCTGGTATGGCCGATATTAGGTTATGGAGCGGAGATATGGGGATGGAAGGAAAGGAAAGAGATTGAGAGTTTACAAGAAAGGTATATAAGATGGACGCTAGGAGTAGACTGCAGGACGCCTGGATATATGTTGAGAGAAGAAGCACAGAGAGATAAATTACGTACTAGAGCGGGTAAGAGAGGATGGAAATTTGAGACGAAGTTGAGGGAGGTGAAGGGAGGAGAGTTAGCGAAAAAGTGTTTGAAAGAGATAGAAGAAAGGAGAGGGAGGACGGTAGAACTAACAAGATCGGAAGAAGAAAGAAGGGGGTTCTTTAAGGCTAGAGATATAGAAGACGGGACTGGAGTCAACTATGAAGAAGTGGAAAAAAGGGAGAGGGAAAGACAATTAATAGAAAGATGGCTGATGAGTGAGGAATCAAAATATAATCAATGGTATAAGATGATAAAAAAGGAAGGAGTACCAAAGTATTTAGAAAGGGGATGGGGAGACTGAAGATGGACCAGAATAGCAAGATTTAGATTGGGAAACGAGGTAAAGGAGGTGATGTATTGGGAAAAGGATGAGAACAGAAATTGCGGAATATGTTAATGGGAGGAGGAAACATGGGAGCATGTATGGGAAGGATGTGGGAGAGGTATGGAAGATAAAGGAAGCTGGCAAGAGAATGTGGTAAAGATTCTAGGGGAGGATGGAATGGGTGAGGAGTGGATGAAGCAGTTGAAGCAAGTGAAGGAAAAAGCAAACGGAAGTCGCATAGATCAGAAACGTAAAGATCTGTAAGTAGTTACATGTAGACATGCTGTAATAGTATAAGTGGAGTTGCAATATGGCGCCGATGTGAGCAACACGTGTCTCTTGTGCAGCGTATGAATTTCTTGATTTGGCCTAGTTTCTCAAATGTTAGATATTTCGTTTGCTTTTTATCGCGTTAGTTTTGTGCTGTGACACCCGCTGGGATAAGTTTTCGCTCCTGATTTTGTGATTTTCTGTCAGAATTCTGTCCGATTTTGTGTCTTTCTGAGGAACTTGCGGTCTAGAACAGACATCTTCAGAAATTTCGCATTGCCCCTCAAGTAGTGTGCGTGACTCAACCAGGCTTGGCGCGCTGTGTGTGTATGTGTTTGTGTGATGTTAGCTCTCATCAATTCGCTCTTATCTACCACTTTCAAAGTTGCTACTATTTAAAAAAATGAGTGGCGATGCAAATGTACTCAAGTTACTAAACTCCATCAAAGCCGACACAGAGGAAACCAAAAGGGACGTCAAACAACTTAAAACAGACAGAGCTCAACTGAAGTCTGATTTTGATGCATTAGAGGAAAAATGTAGTTTACTCAAGACAGAGGTTGGCTTTCTTCAGCGACAAGCCCGCTCCTGCAATGTCCTGATTCACAACCTATCGGACGACGAAGAATCTAACAGGGACCTCTTCTCATTTGTTCTCAATTTTCTCACTAGAGCTGGTCTCTCACTTAATGAAACGAATATTGATACAATTTATCGCCTGGGGAGGACGCAAGGCAATAGGCCCGTTCTTGTGCGTTTCAATTCTGGAAGATGGAAGCAGGAGGTTCTCAACAAACGCGCAGCTTTCAAAGAGTTGAACCTTTCTGTCTCACTTGACAGATCACCAGAGGAAAGACAAGAAAGGAAAGCCCTATATTATACGGGCTTCAATCTAAAAAATGTGGGTTTCAACGTGTTCGTTAAGGGTAGCGGCATTACGCTGGAGGGCCGTCAGCTCTCTCCCCTGGAGGTCGAATCCCTTCTTAAAGGGAAGGGAAATGAACAACATGGGATTGGAACTCAATCCCCGTCAAGAAGCATATCCAAAACACGACAGAAACGCCCAACGGATGGATCGAATAGCTCGTTGGACTCGTTTATAGGAGAAATTTTCTCAAAGCCGGAGAAGCCTCAGTCTAAGAGTCACAACCTACTGAGCCTGGAAAGGCTTCGCAACTTGCATCAGAAAGTGGAGTCGTTAACCAGGATGTCTTATGTCAATCTCCTAAGGGCATCAATCTTCGCATCTTATTCTGGAATGTCCATGGCCTTTCCAACTTTTCTGACATTGCAAATTACGTACTCAGCTCGGACATCATTTGCCTGTGCGAGACATAGGTAACTTTATCGAATTTAAAATCTCCTGATTGGATCCCTGATCACATCGCTATTGTAAGTAATGCACAGCGTTCTGCCAGACTTGGTCGCCCTAGTGGGGGTTTAGCAATTTATATAAGCAAATCTGTATTCAACTTTGAAATTTTATTGATTTCCTCTACATGTATTTTCGTTAAATGTTGGCGGAGGGCATTTCAATTTATTGTGGGTAATGTGTACTTTAAACCATCTATGGATATTAATTTGTTCGAGCAGACTTTTGAGGAGGCACTTTCCGAGGTTATATCGGGATGTTCAGATTTACCAATGTTTTTAGGAGGCGACTTTAATGCACGTATCGGCAACGTAAATGACATGGAAGGGTTACTCCTCCTCGAAAATTCTGCAGCATTGTATAAGCGACGATCATTGGACTCTGAGGTCAACGCAAGGGGGGAGGTTCTTGTTAAAATTCTTAAGAGCGGTGAATTGATGATCTTAAATGGGAGACTACCTAATGATTTCCCAGGCATTATACTTTTCTTGGATTTCAGGGTATGAGTGTTGACGATTTTGTTTCGTGTAACATTGGCTCAATAGACTTGATTTCTAATTTTGAAGTACTTCAATTACCTACGACATCCGACCATCTTCCGGTTCGCGTGGATATTTCGTATTTCATACAGATGGACATAAGTGTAAATACAAACTCATTTTTATATAATAAAATAACTTGGAATGCAAACCGTAAATTTGACTATATGCACGAAGTGTCTATTTCTAAGAACTCTGTGTACTTCAATGGCGAAATAAATGCCATAAATAATAATTTAATTGCCACAATTTCAACTGTCGCCGATAAGTTAGAATTACCTGCAAAGCCTAAATGGCGTACTGCACGGAAAAAAAACCTTGGGATGATAAAGATCGTAGAGTCATGCGCCGTAAGCTTAGGCAATCTTTAAATGTCTTTAAAAGGTCGGGTTTTTCCGATTCGAAGGGGGCAAAATACCTTGATATAAAAAGATCATTTTTGGAGTTACGTAGGTCCAAGAAGAGGCAATACGAATTCTCACAGCTGAATTCACTAGCGGCTTGTAATAATCCTAAGGATTTTTTGACAGCGGTCAACAGATTTAGGTTGCGGTCTCCTTCGACTAACAATGTAAGCATGCATGTATGGCAAGACTTTTTTTCTCTCTCTATCCGATTGAGGCTCCCCTTTGCATACATTGGATAGTAAACGAACACCCTTTATTGGACTGTAAGATCTCAATTGATGAAATTAAAGCCTCCTTATTGAAATGCAAATGTAATAAAGCGCCGGGCGAGGATGGGATTCCCAATGAATTTTTTAAAAAACTTCCGGAAAATTGGGTACAGTACTTAGGGCGCCTCTTCGATGAGATCTGGGCTGAGGAAAGAGTCCCATCCAGCTGGGCTAAAACGCATGCATTTATGTTGCATAAAAAGGGCGATAAATCTGATCCCCATAATTACAGAGGAATTGCCCTAGTAAATAGTATTGCTAAGATCTTCTCTCAGATTCTGTTGGCAAGACTGACTGCGTGGGTAAATGAGGTAAACATTCTTCCAGAAAATCAGGCCGGTTTCAGGCCTGGAAGAAGTTGTATAGACCATATTTTTACCCTAAATTATTTAATTCAGATCCATTTGTCCATCCCAAAGCGACGAATCTTCGCTTTTTATGTAGACTTCAAAAAGGCTTTCGATTTAGTAAACCACTGTCATCTATGGCGCAAACTTTTAAGGTTAGGCATGTCCACTAAACGTATACGTATTATAAAACATCTCTATGATAACGCCAACATCTCCATTCGTACTCCCGAGGGTCTGACTTGATCCGTTAAGGTAACTTGTGGGTGCTTCAAGGAGAGATCCTTAGTCCTCTCCTTTTTGCGCTTTTCATATATGATCTAGAAGAGTGCTTAAGAAATCACGGATGCATGGAATTTCAATAGATCACTAATGTGACGTTATCCTGCTTGCTTATGCTGATGATATAGTCGTGTTTGCTTACTATCAGGCTGACTTACAAGCAAAAATTAACCTTATCGCGCCATACTGTATGAGAAATTTTTTAACGGTCAATGAAGCAAAATCAAAAGTTCTGGTATGCCACAAAGGTCGGCCATGTGAATACAAATTCTTCTACGCTCAGACTCAGCTGGAAGTAGTGAGCGAATTCGTCTATCTCGGTGTGACATCAGATTCGGGTCTTTTTTATAAAGAGTTCATAAAAAGAATGTCTGCTGCGAATATTGCTATGGGTGCTGTTTCAAGAATTTTATTTGCATCTAAATCCAATGCCTGGCAAACTAAGACTACCCTTTTTCGTAGCCTCGCGCTTAGTGTTCTTTTTTACGCAATAGAAGTCTGGGGATTGACTTGGAGTCAGTGTCTCTTAATGAAAATATAGATGGTTTTCTAAATAACTTTTCTGACTATCAGTGGCGTTCCGACTATGAAAGATACCTCTATTCAAGCAGTCTCCAAGTCTTCCCGCATCTTAAACTCTATCCGGACTTTCAATCATATCTGCATCTTAGATTACCTTTTTATATAATTTCCATTATTGCTCTACTCAGACTTCTAGGTTCTATCAGGGGGTATATACGTTTTGGAGATTATAAATTTACTGATGACCCTGCTAGACTCTGTCCCATATGTAACCTTTCTGTAACAGAGGATCTTTATCATTTACTCGCTGTTTGTCCTGCCTACACAGACTCGAAAATATCAATCCTAGGTCAGCAGGGACGGACTGCGTGTGCATGGAAAATTTTCAATTGTTTCCGCATTGCTGGGGGCCCCTAATCAGTGAGGGCCCTGGTACCATGTTCCTGGTGGCTCCTGTACTAAATGCGGCCCTGGGCATGCCCTCGGCAGCCCTCCAGGCTCGCGGCCCACCGGGAAATCACCCAAATTCCCATATGGCCAGTCCGAGCCTGTAGGTCAGCCAGCAAACACGAGAAGCAATAGTCAGTATTGGCTGAGTCTTTTAAACTTTAATTGTCCATGCGAACTGCGCAAAGTTGCATTGTACGTCCGTCAGATTCTCCAAATTAGAACATTCATTCTGGAGACGTGATTGTTTTGATGCTCTTAAACAATTTCTCCTTTATACAATTCTTGTAATCCACTTGATTCTATTCTCCTGTTCAATCTGTCCGCATATGTTTACTTTTGGTTAATTTTTTTTTTTGTAATAGTATAAGTAGATTAAGATGCGGATGCGCTCGCTCTCACTCGCTTTCTCGCTTCCGATCGCTCGCTCACTCTTCCGATAGTAAAATTGCGCTATTAATATAGAAGTAAGGAGCTAGATTTAAGAGTTGATGTAAATAGTTGTAAATATTTGTAAATAGTAAGGATAAGATAATATAAAGTTGTACATGTTCTTGTAAGGAACGGAAGTCATGTAAACCCTCAGGGGACAAATTATGAAAAAAGAATACTAAAAATGGGAGAGTTTGAAATTGAAAACCATATAATTGTTGATCAATTTTAATAAAAAAATGAATTTCCAAGATTTTGAAAATATAAAGCTGTTGGGAGTATCCACATTCATTTCCAATTAAAATCCTTCATATATAGTTGCAAAATTTCAAATAAACAATTTGAAATTTGTAGCATTTGAAATAAAGAAGTTTAAGGATGTACTAAAGTTATCTTAAGTTCAAAAATGAGCATTGTTAAAAATGATTTCTAAAAGTGAGGATAATATTTTTATTGATAATTGTAACTCATTTTGGAAGAGAACTGAAGGTGAGCTTCAGAATAAAAAATGTCATGTTAAAATTGTTTATTTAATATTAATTATGTAGAGTTTGTTTTTACTTACTCTTTAATCTTGTGTCAAAAGTTGCAATTATTATTTAATTCTCATGTTGTAGGGATTATTTTATTCCTTGAAAGATTCTTCACAAATCCCTTTGGTACGTTTTTATTTAAAAATTTATTCAAGGGTCATATGATGTTTAATTTTACAAATAATATTTTCCAATATTGAAAATAGAATCCTTTGAAATCTTTAAAAGGCGTCAAAAGATTTGTAACCATTATATGTAAATGTGTTATTTATACTGCTGGGAACATAGCAAAATGTACATTATAATTTTAAAAGAAGATCATTTAAAATACAACAATTAAAAATTGAGCGCTCCAGTTATTACGTTTTATAATCCATTATCTGACATAAACTAGTATTAACCTTTTCTGAAATTATAATATCGTTTCGAAAATGTTTAGAACTCTTAATATTTGAAAACAATTACTATGATTCCCCCTTTTTTTAGTTCTTTTTGCGCTGTGATCCCTGGATCTCTGATAGCAGTATATTACAAGTATATGTAATATACTTTTTTCCACAGATAATTTCAGATTTACCAAGGGTGCATTCGAGAAGATAGACTCAGCCAGTCCTATTCCTTTAACATCAAACTTGATAGAGTCCAATATTGATGAACTTTCCGCCACTCACGCCATAGACACTTCTTTCGAAAATATTGAAGCACTTAATAAATACTGAACCATTCTTTCCAGAGCCATGCAATTCAAAAGATGTTGGTATTTTTCTCTCCAGTGAAGAGGAACATTCAAGTGGCATGAAAATTAAACCTACAGAAGTTAAACGAAAATGTGTAAAAATTAAGCAAAAAGATAAAACTTTCGTTATTATTGCAATGATGCATACGAATAATTGAATACTGCACAAACACAGAGACCAAATTTTTATTCTTTTTCCTTTACAACTGCTAAAACTTCATCAATATAAAGGATTAAAAATTGTCACACATTCCAGAATTTTTTACTTTATATTATATATGTTATTATTAGAATAATTTTGTGGCACACGAGCTTCTGGAACTGTATGGGCGATATAAATTATGACATAATGCGAGCTAATATGTGAATTAATCATCTATAATTTTTGTGTAACTGCGGTCACTTCAAAACTAAATGTCATAATTGATAAGTTTATGTCTAAGAAACTTCAGTCCTTCTTTTATAACTTATTACACGTTAGATTACAGTGTTATGTAACAATTATGTAACCGGGTACTGTAAAAGTAACGTGACTCTGTGCATTCCTGTTACATTACAAGAATTTGATTATCTATATAATATTATGTGCATTGTACTCATAAATACCATTTTGGATCATCAAATTCTTGTAGTGTAGCCAGCATGAACAAAAATCACGTTACTTTTATGTTACCCCGTTACATAGATGTTACATAACACAGTTCTATATTACTTGCGTAACAGTTTGAGAACTGTCACAGGAATGTTCAAACATTGTTACAGATCGTGTGTAACAAAGTTCTAGAATTGTTCTAAAGCTGTTATAGAATGTACGAAAGAGAATTCTTAATTTGTTCTAGAATTGGTACAGAACATGTGCAACGGAGTTATAGATTTGTTCCAGAATTGTATCCGAACATGTGTCACAGCGTTCTAAGTCTGTGACAGAATTGATACAAGATGTGTGTAACCTAGTTCTAGAATTGTTCTAGATCTGTTATAGAATTGTTACAAATTTGTATCTGAGTTCTAGATTTGTTCCAGAATTGCTACAAAGCATCGCAACTGAGTTCTAGATCTGTTACAGACTTGTCACAAAGCATTGTTACTGAGTTATAGATCTGTTCTAGAATTGTTACAAAGCACGGAAACTGAGTTCTAGATCTGTTCCAGAATTGTTACAAAGCGTTGTAACTGCGTTCTAGATCTGTGGTAGAGTTGTTACAAAGCATTGCAACTGAGTTCTAGATTTGTTCTAGAATTGTTAAAGACCGCTTGTCACAGTGCTTTAGAACTGTTACAGAATTGTTACAGAGTATGGGGGATGACATAGTTACTCGCTAGTTACTAACTTGTTAGTAACCTGTTCTAGAACGTATTCTTTTCTGTTCTAGAACAGTTACAGATCTGTTATATATCCATGATTGCTGGAATATTATCATTTTTTTCTAAATCATCCGTAAACAAATCATTTAACTCAGACAAAGAATAATTATAACACATATAATGAAGAAATATTGAGTAATATGGCTGCCGTTATGTGAGCATGCACGCTTTCGTCGCTCGTACGATTTTCGCTAAAGCCGGTGTTCGTGTGTGACTTTTTACATACAAGGAACTGTGGTGTTGTGTCTTTTTTCCCCTCCTCAGAATTGGACTGTGTTTTTTACGGGAGGTTTAATTTGTGCGGAGTTCTGATGATTTTTTTGGTTTGTCTCCACTTGCCTCGAGGTTTGTTGTCTTAGAAAACAGTCAGGTTTCGCACCGATGCAATTGCCCTGGATGTGATTCGCTCATACCTCATGCTGAAGAAAACGAAGTCTGTTCCGGAGGTTGTAAAGAATTATCGGGTCCCCAGAGATCATACACCCGTGCAGCAACTCAATTTCAAGGAACAAAAGAGGATATTAGAAGAAAACCTAGCCACAGTAGAGAAAGATCTTCGAATGACATACAGAAACGATATTCCTGTCATAGTTTCCAAAAGGTCATCTCCAGTTACGACAACTTAACGTCGTCCAGGGTTGCAGTTGGTTTATATTACCAGAATGTTAGGGGCTTAAATAGTAAGTTGTCTATTTTAACTACCTCTGTTGATGTTTTGGATTATAATATATTGAATTTCACCGAAACATGGTTAAACTCATACGTTCATGATGCGGAAGTTCTTGGTTGTAATACTTTTCAAGTTTTTAGAGATGACAGACTCGATAGACCAGGTGGGGGTGTCCTCCTTGCAATAAGAAATACATTTAGTTGTGCCAGAATTGATTTATCTTCTGCCATACATGCAGTTCAATCTATAAACGTAATCGGTGCAAAAATCTCTTCCTCAATATTTTCAATAATAATTATTATCATTTACATCCCCACAGGGATACCGATACAGCTTTTTGAAAATACATTAATGGAACTTATTGCTATTCGTGCACTCTCTGAGAATAAGATGATTATTTTGGGGGACTTCAATGTCCCAAATTTCAAAAATCATATTACACATCAAATTTGACAGTAAATCAGCATTGTTCACAGCATTTTGTGAATTTTTTGAACTAAGGCAATTTAATTGTATTAAAAACTGTAATAAAAATCTTTAAGGTATAACTTTAAACGTGCTAATTATTTTCAACTCTACCATGGTCTCATTGATATTGAGTAGTCACCTATATTCACTTGCGAAATACCCGACCAAGCGTGCTCTTATCTGTATAGTTATATATATATATATATATATATATATTAGACAATACTGTTCCGAAATTTAAAACTGGAAGGTCCAAGTCGAGTTTCCCGTCGTGGTATACGCATGATATTATATCTGATATTAATTTAACGAATAAGTTTAGGTTCAAATATAATGACACTAGCAACCCTTACTGTCTCGAACTTTTTAAAAAACTAAGGAATCCATCAACTTTTTGGTCAGATATAAATAAAATAAATGCGAACATAGAATTCCAGGTGCTAATTGTTTTAACAATGAGGAATTTACCACGCCCCAAAATATTGCTGATATTTTTGCTAGCTTTTTTAAAAGTGTCTATAGGGATTCATCTGTTACTTCATATATTTCATATAGGCAACATAAACGTTCACTTGGAGATAATATTAAAATATCGAAATTGACTGTCGCTAAAGCAATAAAGAAGCTACCAAATAAACAGACTGCTGGACTGGATATGTTACCATCGTTTGTAATCAGGAACTGTGCATTTGTTTTTACTCCCGTATTAACAACTATTTTCAACTTAGCATTGGAACATGGTAAATTTCCAGATCAATGGAAAAAGGCCAGGGTTTGTCCGGTGTTTAAAAGGGGCCTTAAATCAGAAGCAACAAACTATAAACCGATTGCGATCCTGAAAAATTTTTCTAAAATTTTCGGAATTTTCCTTCATGAAATTATCTTTAGCATTATTGCGTATAAGATATCGACAAATCAACATGGATTTATTCCACTAAAATCTACCACTTCCTATTTGCTAATTTTCACTCAGAAAATCAAGGATTGATGTGTTGACTATGATCAGGTGGATTTTATTTTTACTGATATTTCTAAAGCATTTGATAAAGTCGACCACAATATTCTAATAGAGAAAATGTATAACATAGGTATTCCGCAGAAACTTTTACTTCTCATTGAAGCATATCTGGAAAATAGATATCATGTTGTACAATATGCTGGTCATTCTTCTCAGCCATTTGTGCCATCGTCTGGAGTACCTCAAGGGTCAACTTTGGGTCCATTACTTTTTATGATATTGATGAATGATGTATCGCTAAGCTTGGATTGTTACCATCTACTATATGCAGATGATATAAAAATATTTTTACCAATTGCGAATCTAAATTCTTGTATGAATCTCCAAGCTTATCTTAATGTTTTTAACAATTGGTGTACAATTAATAATTTAAGTTCAAATCCATCAAAATGCATGATACTATCTTTCTCGAACAAAAATGTAGTGTTGCACCACAGGTACTCTATTGATGGCATGGAACTTGAAAGAGTTGAAGTGTACAGGGATCTAGGAATTCTCTTTGATAGTAGGATGACCTTTGAGGACTACATAAGCGAAATAGTAGCTAGTGCGAATAAAACTCTTGGTTTTTTGATGAGGGCATGTAAAAATTTTAAAACGATAACTCCGCTAATGAGGCTCTTTCATTCATTGGTTAGATCCAAGTTTGAATATGTGTCTGTCGTCTGGGCACCACAAACAATGAATCAAATAAATTCAATTGAGAGATGCCGAAGGCGATTTTCAAAAGATTTAGCATGGAAAGAGGCTAATGTCTATCCTTCACGTGGTTCTGATCACCAGGCCCTACGTAATAGATTTCAGTTTTTGTCACTTGAAGACAGACGCACATTTTCAAGTATCATAACACTCTTTAAAATCACGCGTGGACTAATTGAGTGCCCAGCATTTCTGGAACTCCTACCTTTACTTACACCGAAATACTGTACTAGAGATTCGACAATGTTTTACCTCAAAAAGAACAAGCCTCGTAACTCTCCGCTTTTCAACATGTGCAGTAATACTAATATGCTTGTTCTTGAATCAGTCAACAATAATGTTGATCTTTTCTTTATGTCACTTGAAGAATTGACTAGTGCGGTTTATAAATTTATTGTAAGCACGAACACACTATAAAAGTTTGTAAAAGCCTGCCTGCGTGCTCACGCTTTAACCGTATGTATATGTACATTTTGTAGCCCCATCATTGGTTCTCTGAACTGTTGGGCTTACTGATTTTCAAATAAATAAATAAATAAAATAAATAATACAGTACTGGCCACACACATCCGAAGTCTCACTCTGTAATCTTTTTGCATTCCATCTGCAAAAAGTACAATTTCCCCGTAAGCGAAGAAGATGTTCAGGTACAAGAGGCGGAAGCTCGTAGGTGTCAAAGTAGGTAGCTCGTCCATAGTTTCCGACCTACATGGCGACCCAGTGGCTACCAGGCTGTTGGTGTACATTCGCATTAGCAACAATCGCAGCTGGTTTTGCCCCATGCTTTGGGATCTGATCGTCTGGAAATACACCGGCTGTCCGTGCTTCGGTGAGGCGAAGTTCTTATAGTATTTGGATACTGTTCATACTCTTTTGATAAGACTACAGTATCCTCGGCTGAATCTTCTGAAACGTATGAAAAATTATTTTATTTATTTATTTTTTAAGGAGTAAAAACGGAAAAGGCTCATGCATGCAAGATGCCCACATGGGCGCGCAGTCCACAAGGAACGAAGGTGAGTGTGGGACTTTCCGATACGGCACCTACCCACTAAACCTTAACTCCTTTTCCCTGCCAACCCAGGACTCCAGAAACGCTTATCGCATTCCTTTAGTTTCCCAGGCCAGAGTCCATTAAGCCGCACCTCGGCTTACCCCTCGTATTCCCTGCCTGGATTAGTATGTAATAATCATACCCAACTTTTCTTTCAGCCAGATCTTCTTTTGTCTAGCCTCAGCCAGGGTACGCGTCGTCCTCGGTAGAAGGGACAGTGGTCTCTTCCCGGGCTCGCCGGCCTTCGACCCTGTGATGAAGTCTCTTTTCTTTGTGATCCGTTGTCTTATTTGGTGTCGATCTCTGCTTTGATCCGAATGAGATGCGCGCCTCGTCCTCATTAGCACGAGATTAGCGTGCATGGGGCTCGTCGGCCTTCGTCGTTCCTATTGGACATACGTGTTATCTCACTTTCCCTTCAAAGGTGTACGTGTCGTCCACAGTAGTGCATTAACTGCACATTGGGCTTGTCGGCCTACGACACGTGTTAGGGGAAGTTTGGGATTCACTAATGAGCTTCTTTCTCCCTGAGTTGCTCTTCTCGCTTCTTTTGTCTCAGTACGTTCTCAACGTACTGGGTGATGTTATCCCAGTTCGTCTGGGAGCTGATCATCAGGGCTCCAATATTGTCTGGCGTCGTAGTGGCGCCAATCTCTACTTCCAAAGCGTTTTTTCAGTTGCCCATCTGGTACACTTGAAGAACGTATGTTCAGCGTCGTCTACCTCATTCGTAAAGTAGTCGCAGTCAGAGCTAGGTTTCTTGTTCATGTGGAATAAATAGGCATTGAAGTGGCCATGACCAGAGAGGAATTGGGTAAGGTGATAATTCACTTCCCCATATCTCCTGTTGATCCACGGTTTCACCTCGCCTATTATCCTGGCAGTGCACCTACCCCTATCCTCTGCTTGCCACTGTTCTTCCCATTTTAGAAACTTTATTTGTCTCTCTCAGATCGCAATGACTTTATCGTCGCTCTTCCTTTTGGCCTCGTAGTTCCTTCTTCTCTCGGCTGCTAGCAGGTCAATGGGAATACATCCGGCTATAACCAGTACTGTCGAATCGGACACCTAGCTGTACAAGCCACTTTTAATGCGCCTTTCCTTTGCACCGCCAACAATAGTTTTCATCGGCAATCTGCTTTGAGAGCATCTGCCCACACTTCTGCTCCATATAACATGATGGAGTTTGCTACACTCATAAGTATTTTTTTTTCGAGCTTTTTGGGCCAGCTACATTTGGCATAATCCTTGACAGCATAGCCACTATTGTTTCGGCCTTGTTTGCTGCCTCCGTGATTTGAGTTTCAAACGTCAGATTCTCGTCGATGTAGGTTCCGAGGTACTTCAGCACATTCCCGGCTTCTATGCCATGACCCGCGATATCCGCTATAAAGGGTTTGCTGAAGTACCTCTGCCTAGTGAGGACGATAACTTCCGTCTTCTTGTTGACCAGCTGTAGGTGATGGTTGCTGAGCCAATTTTCGAATCGCCTGGAGACGATTGCCACCAGCAGTCGTGCTTGCTCCTCCGTTCTAGCTGTTAGCATGGCAGCGAGATCGTCTGCAAATCCAAACAGCCTGGTTCCTTTTGGGAGGTCCATCGTTAAAACCTCATCGTAACGGCATTCCATAGTTCAGGTCCAAGAACTGAGCCCTGAGCTACACCTGCAGTGATCAACCATCGGTCATTGAGGTAATCACTGATGATCCGAAAAAGATAGCCAGAACCTTAAACCGCCTGTCTAAGGCGTCAAGAATGTCAACCCACCTTACTGAGTTGAAAGCATTCCTGACGTCAAAGGTGACCATCACACAGACACTTCTTGTGCGGTGATTTCCCCTCCATACTTTTTCGGTCTTCTGGATAAATTCGCGGATCGCTCCCACCGTGGACCTTCCTTCCCTGAAACTATGCTGATTTTTGGCCAGACCTCCTGCTGCTTCGATTACCGCTTTTAATCTGGCGCGAATACATTTTTCGAAGAGCTTTCCAATAACGTCGAGCATGCAGAGTGGTCTGTATGAGGATGGCGTTATTGAGGGCCCCTTTCTTTTGTACAAAAGCACCAGTTTCTGCTTTTTCCATCTTTTGCAGAAAACACCAGCTCTGAGGCAAGCGTTGAAGGCATTGAGGAGTATGAATGGGTACTTCTTGGCAATTAACTTAACGATTTCTGTCGAACTACCATCTGGACCCGGCGCTTTGCCGCATGCCATTTTGGATGCCGCTGCCCACAATTCCTCCTTGGTAAAAAGAGGAACTGCTTTAGGCAGCGCTTCCTTCGTGACGACTCTGCTGGGATGTTTTGGAAAAAGTTCCTCCACAATCTGCTTCATCGTCACAGGATTCATGGCTGCAACCGGTGATCGTCCATACATTTTCTCAGCAACAATCTGATATCCCAGTTCCCACGTGTCTTGATCTACTGCCTCTCGAAATTCCGTACATTTGTTGCGTTTGCTTTCGCTTATGGTTCGCAGTCTCCTGGGTCCACCAGTACGCCACTAGTTTGTTACTTCTTGCTGAGCGCTTTGGCATAGCGGCGTTGCAGCCCTGCACGATCACGCTTGTGGTATTCTCCGTCAGGCATTCCACGGTCTTCCTCGTGACGACCGGAGGTGCTGACTCTCCGAGCAAATGACCATCCTTTCTAGCAATGGTGCGTAGCAGTTGGTCTGCGTTGAACTTTTTTGCATTCCAGCCCGTTTTCCGTTTGGACGCATTTCGTATTTTGCCAGTTCTCAGGGGTACAAAGCCCATTTGGAACCTTATATATTGGTGGTTGCTCGCTGTATAGTCCTCAAGGACCTCCCATTTCGATATCAGGCTTGCTACGCTCGATGTGGCCATGGTGATGTCCAGATTGGTCTCGCGGTAGCCTCTTCTTCTGAAGGTAGGTGAGCTTCCCGTGTTTATGATTGTTAAGTCCAACTTCGCCGCCATATCCGTGACATCACGCCCTCTCGCGTCTGTCCATGTCATGCCACATTCGCATGATTTGGCGTTAAAGTCTCCAGCTACGATGATGTTTCCGCCAAGATTGGAACATTGATCTTCAATGTCCTCCAGTTTCCTGCGAAAGACCGCTATACCCTCATTTGGTGAGAGATAATAGCTGACGAAAGTCACCTTGCCTGTGGAGACCCATATGAAGCCATCACCTTCTTCATGTTTTTGTACCAGAAAGTTATTGCTGTTTATCAGCCAGATGGCGGCAGTACCGCTTTTGTCCTGGTACCAGTTTTTTCCTTTCCTTGGCACATATTGTTCACAGATGATAGCAATATCCGCCTTTTTTCATCTGCTAGCTTAGACATTAGGTCCTGAGCTAGCTTACAGCGATTCAGGTTTCCCTGGAGGATAAACGCCATTATCTCCTTTGGCTGCTCTTGCGGTCCGCTTACTTGTAGGCTGCGCACTTATATGAACCGGTTACATGGTCACTTGAGCACCCATCACATCAGTGCCACACTTCCAGCCAGTCCTTCAGTGCCACATTCCCAGCACTGTCGACTTCGGTCAACGCCTTTGTAGCCCTCCGCAATGTGACCGTAGTCCCAACAACGGAAACAGCGTTCAGCCCGTTCATTGAGTCTTACTCTACAGCGCACTCAGCCAATTTTGACATGGACCATCTGTGCCAGCCTGACAGCATCTGTCTCTTTCAGATCGACAAAGGCCGTCAAGCTCCCACGATAGTCCATTTTAGTTAGTTTAACGTTCATGGTGTTTAGCGAATCTTCGCCAAGTACTACCGTTAACGCCTCCTTGACCTCTTCCTTTTGCAGCGCCTGACCAAATCTGGTCTTATCTTCGCATGCTACTCCAAGCTCTAGCAAGACGTCGCCTTGGCGTGTCTTTTTGATCGCCTTCATGTCCACTGACATCTCTTCTGGATAAACATGGGCTCGTACATCCCTCACTACTTCCGCAAAACTGCGGCCAGTAGCTGGTTTGATCAGTACATCCTCCGATCTCATTTTCCTGCGTTTTCTTTTTCCCTTCACGTTTACTTGGTCCTTCCGGGAAGCTTGGGCAACTCTTTTGCGCATGCCGGGGCAGTTTGACCTCCTTTATTGGTGTCCTTCGTTCTTGATATGTCCGTGTCCATATCCGTGTTTATTGCATTTTCTTCCTTGTTTGTTCCGTCTTGAGTTTGGTTCTCCATAAAAGTTTATCCAGCGCTTCGTGCGTGGAGGGGCAGGCCGAAAAAACTGAGAACGGGTATACCCTCGGACCGTACTCCTTCCCCAGTTCCCTGGGGCCCAGCCTTCGTTTGATCGGTCCCGGGATACACGGACAGACCAGACTCGCCCTAAGCACTGCAGATTCCGACCTCTGCAACCACCACGCAGTTCCTGATCAGGGCCCGAAGGGGCTAGATTCTTGATAACCGACCGGGACTTACACCTCGGCAGAGCAAGCTCACAGCAGCGTCATTCCCAGTAGGGATAAAACACTCCCAGTGGGTCACGGCCGGCACCGATCAAGTGTGTTTGGTCCGCGGGGCCTATTTTATTTTAGCCCTACCCTCTGTTTCCAGCGAGCATTCCCCTATCCGCCACCCGGGGACGCGCCAAGTAGGGGTAATACCTCCCCTTAACCGCAGACAACAGCAGTGGTACTTGGGTATGAAAGATTATTAGGTCCATTTGTTGTTGTTGATATAAATGAACGCATAATGCAGGTTAACGTTTCATTGTATGAGGTCGAGGGTATTCCATCTATTCGTTCCTTCTCAATCCACTTTTTCAGTTTGAGCGCATTATTGAGAGAACACATAAATATTGTGTACTATTTTATTCCATTATGAAAGCAAAACTCATTCAGGAAAGTCAGACTTTTGAATGATGGACAGTTTAGTTCCTCCAAGTTTGTGATGCGTCTGCTTGTAATCTTTCGCAGCAAAACGGCCTTTTCATGTCCTCGGGTTATATTAGTCTAGCAGTCCGGGCTACGTCACGAAGATTAGCGTGTAGAAAATTCATTGGAACATCTCCTCCAAACCATTCGATACCACGTTATTTACAACGGAGCCAGTTATTTTGTCGTTGAGATGGAATTGTGAGATCGGATAATGCACAAGGTGGAGAAGTAATCCAATGAGCTATACAGTAGCGATCTAAAGTAACCACAGCTACTTTTTTAGCTATTAAACGGGTAGAATCATCCTGAAATCCTTGTATATCATTCACGTAATCTACCATTTTTATTTTGGATACGTTATACAGAAGTATAGAATTTAATACTGTCACAAACAAGTAGAGACTGAGGTTTTCAAATAAGAGGGTTTTCCTATTTGTATAGTATGAGCATTATCCCCATTTAAACTAAGCACTGAAATTAGCTATAATTTGTCTCGACATGTCTATTTCCAAAACATTATCATACTCTGCATATATTATACAATTAACTGTACTAACAAGCGCTTCTTCGAATCGTACGTCAATTCTGAGACTCCCATGTTTTACAAGATTCCAGTGAGAATAACAATTAGCAGAGAGATCCAGTGTAATATCAAAGGCATATAAACAATTTCCAACTGGATATTCTTGCCGATCAATACTATTCCCCTCATCCAGAAAATTAATACCAGTTCCAATAAATAACGTGTTATATGCCTCGATGTACAATTTTTTCGTGTTGAAGGATGGTTATAGAGGTTTCGAAGGTATCTGAGTTCCATCAACATAAAGTGATAGATGATTAATTTTATAATTTTGGAAATCAAAGGGGTTCTTGTTTCCATTGCCACTATATGCAGTATTGTCTACAAATCCGATTATTATTCTTTTTGGTAATTGACTAAGAATAACATTGTCAAGGGTTTCAGCGTGAACACCCGAGTGCATCGTCATAGCTTTCACCTCGACACGTTCAATCGGATATTTTGCAGTGCTATTTGCAGTGATATTTTACAGAAATTATCTTTTGAACGAACGAGCCGAACTCGTAACTTAACACCGTTGATGAGAAATTTATCTTGATTGAAAATGTCAGAATGTAAATGACCGATAAGATCAATAGATTTATCGACACTTAAATATTTCTGTCGATTTTCAACCCTCATTAGCATCGAAATCATCCATTTTCCTGGCATTATCATTATACCACAGAGATGATGTAAGATGACTGTTTTTGGTAGCTGGCCCATAGTTGAGTAAAGCTCCGAAGTATGCTCGATATGCATAAGAATTACTAGGTGTTGATACTAATTTTTGATTGAAATATACATCCACCTGATTGAAGAGTGAATGCAGGAGGTTGTTTACAAGTCCTACTTTGTCTAGCTGGACGGTATTTGCGGTTACTCTTGTGGGGGCTAGTAGTTTTACTCGAAGACTGAGCATAGTGTGTGCTAGGTCGATTTATTTATCACCATTACCAGGAACAACAAACTCTATGGGGGCGTGACCAGTGAGAGAAGAAACGGTTTATAATTAACGCATTGAGAACTCTCTATAGATGTCTACGTTGGAGGTAGTGAAAAGAGATCTAACTCTGACTTTGAGCACTCACAGGAGTGAGAGTTTAGGAACGACATTTTTTGCTATTATTTAATTCCAAAAATATCGGTAATTTTGCTATTCACGTTTTAAATTTTGGCTTGATTCTTCAAGACGATTCTTGACAGAATTTTTAAAAGGTATCTTAATTATCCATATCATTCATAAAATTCATTCCAGCTAGAAGAGCTTCTTTACCGACGACGCGGGCACCGCTAGTCAAGAAAGGGAGAACACGCCGAAATAAGCCCCCAAAAAAAACTATCAATACCATGTCCCTTGTGATAAGGAGCTAAAACGTATATTCGCGGAATTCTCCTTCCGTCTACTTGTGAGGAGTAATAATCTATGTAATGACTCATTATTTTTCTCTTATCTAGAAAATACGCTCAAAGTGAAGTGCAACTGTCAGCGTACCATACTCAAATGGTATTGGTAAACCAAGGTAATCTCTTATATCAATTTCAGTTGTCGGAAAACCTGTGCTAAGAACTGATATGTAGTTAGGTGATTAAAATGAGTGTTTTTGTTGTACCAAAATTGTAACCTGCTGTATCTAAAGAAACTGTGCGTAAAAGTGGTGCTCTTACATCGCCTGTAACGCGTGGTTCACAAATATTACAGTAAACAAATAAATGATTATTCATTAGTTTGAATTAAAATTAGATTGTCTGGATCGAACCCAAGAATACGTGTCCGCATAGCACGCTATATTCCATGCATGTTCCAGGAATATTCCAGTGGAACATTGGGAATATTGCCGTGGAATATTGCTTCCACTCTTCAGCAACATTCAAATGTCCTACGTTGAGAATATTGCCGTGTAATGTGGCATGAATGTTCCTAGGGAATATTGTCAGAATATGGCCCTAAATATGTTTTTAATATTCCTGTCGAACTTTGTCTGAACATAGCGTTGAATGTTCCCTGAATGTTTCTGTGGAATATAGCCTGAATATTGTCATGAAAGTATGCGGAATGTTCGGGTCAAATATTGAGGCAATATTTACAAAAATTTTCCAAAAATTCTGTTGAAATTTGCTGGAAAACTCCTTTGAAAGTGTCAAGAAAGTTTCAGTGAAATATCACTAGCGCATTGTCTTGAAAGAATAAAGTATGACCTCTATCTAAAAGAATTAAGAATAGTGATGCATATTGATCATTTTTGGACAAAATCGAGATTTGCTTAAAACATAGTCTGATGGAACTGAAATGTAATGGAGATCAAGAATTTGCAAGGAAAAAAGTCGATCGAGACGATACGATCATCTCGACTGAGTGATCGTTCGTCTCGATGTGTTGAGTATGGTGTTCAAGGTTTCAATTACATCTGACGAGATTTTTTAAAAATTTCAAAATGATCGATATGCATCACTAATTAAGAAATTTCTTTGAAACCGTGGTTGGCAATTTTTTTATTATTTTTTCTTGCACACAACACAACTTAAAAAGAAAAATTGATTTTGCGACCAAATACAAGTGTTTATACTAAATTGTTATTAATATGCATTACACATCTGTTTGAAACATCTCTATTACGTCCGAATTTTGAAGAAAACGTGGTCAAAAAGTTCGAATGTCTAACGAAACATGAAACATTTTAATCTTTATTTAAAAATAACTAAGATCTAAGCTTGGAATAGGAAAACACATTTTTTTAAAGGACCATTTTCGTTAACTTGAATCTTCTTCACGTTAGTCTTCTTCGGATTCTCCTTCAATTTCCTCTTCCATATCTTGGTCGTCCATTTTATTCGTTAAGTTTCCGTCTTCTTTGTTTTGTTTCTTGCTTTGAAATGTGAAAAAAATTGAAACATAGAACGAATAGACGAAACTCCTTTGTTGACGAGAAAAATTCGAAAATTTAATTGGATAAAAAATCAATTCTCTTGGCCACAAAAATTCTTTGGCCCGCTGAAAGCTGATAAGAAATGTTCTTGATAATAGTAGACATTTAATTTTTTTCATTGGCAAGAAATATAGAATAAAACAAATCCAAATTTAAAGCTTAGCTTCAAAGTTTTTTCATCATTTTTTCGACCGTCGTTATAAATACATTTTCGATAAATGAGTGTCTCCGGTCTTACGGATATACAATCGATGTTTGACACCTAAAATTGCTTTTTTGCTCTTTACTTAAGATCCTACGACTGAAGAAACGCCTTTATCTAAATTCGGCGTATCAAGAAATAGGAAGGCGGATTAGAAAGAAAATAAGCTTAATTTGTATTTTCAAACCAAGTGTTTGAAATTTTCCGAAGCACCTCAAAATTTGATGGCAAAGCTCATTCGAATCGTTAGAGTAAATCTTAATATCTCAGTCGAGTACGTCGAATGTTATAGATCTATGAACACTAAAGAAGCATATAAATAATACTAATATGTGATAAACTTACAATTCTCTGGTGTATCTTTTTTTTTTGCACCAGTCAACCAATTGGAGGTATGTATGTATGTATACCATTAAGCCATTTCCCTTGCGTGGTAGGCGTGACACTACCAGATTCGGGCAGTGTTTCTAGGTGGATAGTTTCTTGTAGTAAATAACTACAAGTGTGGGCTCACCACAACCACGACACGCCAACAGCACGAAATTAGTAGTATTCCCGAACGGTCATCCATCCAAGTACTAACCACGCCCATCACTGCTTAACTTCAGTGATGTAACGAGAACTGGTTTTTTCAGCGTGGTATGGCCGTTGGCCATATGCAATTCTTTTAATTTCCACTTCTGTGGCTTTTGATCTTCTCTCTCTAATAACAGCTAAATAAGAGGACTTTTTATTTTAATAATTCTGGATACCGCAAATTTTATTTTTCCGAGGGTGCAAATTTTTCTACGACCCCCACCCCTCCCTTTCCATCTCTTATAAGGAATGATTTCTAGATGTCCGCCTCCGATTTTCTTCGATCTTAGATATATGTTAGGGGATCAAAAAATAAGAAATACTGGCTCTTTCATTTTATTGCGTTTTCATATTTAGATGGTGAAATCGCCCCTCAAACTATTTGGCTGAAAACACGACAATTCATAATTCAAATAATAATCTTTAGTTGTATGATATGAAAGCTTTAAACTACCACCAAATTGCAAAATACGCAAATGTCAGAGTCAAAATTTGTGCATTACGAGGTAAGTCACCCCTGTTTAGTCAGTTACGTTCATCTTGTAATAAAAAATAAAAATATTGCATAATGGTTGAACAAATGCAGACAAAATTATTTCAAACCGTAATTCGCGGGCACTCAACCCTAAATTAGAAAATTATTGTTATTTTTGTGGTAAATTAAGGTTAAGTCTTTTTGAATTAGAGTTTGCATAACATTAAGTTTCTAAATAGGCAAAATATTAATATAGTGATAAATAATATTTTTAAATTGAGAAATGATTACAAAAGAATTTTATGAATGACTTTGGCTTCTGCTCATGAATACAAATTATTTCTATTAGGTCTATTATTTTCAATTAAAATTTGAAAAGTCATCATTGATTTTAATAATTATGTTCCTGGAGTATTGTGTCTATTTGTCCAAACTGATATTAGAGGATACAAATCGAAAAACAAAATTCAAAGAATCTGAAAAAAAATTTTAAATGTAATTTATCAGTGAAAAAGTTGTAATTGCTCTTCAAATTTATATGCTTCAGAGTTTAAGGCCTGAGTAAGAATGATAGATTCATACACTACCATATATGCATAGTGAAAAGGTTTACTACAATTAAGATGTAAGCAAACTAAGACTTCCTTTTTACTAAATGTTAAAAGTACTTAGTCGAAGTGTCTAGCAGTACCGAAAACAAATAAAAAGACGCACACTGAATTTCGGTGAACCTAGCCCCCTCTCCATTTTCACAATCTGAGTGCACCGAATTTTAGTGGCACGGTCATACCTAAAATAAAACAATGGACGACTAAAATATAAAGAAAGATTTAATGTTGTGTTAGACTATTCTATTAAATTCACCTAAATATCGGTCTGTAAAATAGAACAAAAATCAAGTCTGTGTAGAGTAATGGAAAAACGACTACTTCCTTCCCTGTGGACATTTTCCATAACTTTGCCTCCAGTTCTTGTAAGGGCCAAGAGAAAAGTCTGTCGCTTAGAATAAAAGAAATGAATCATCCTTCAGTGAAATACAATTATTTTCTTGAGTTTTAGTTTTCAATTGAATCTAACTCAAGATTAAGAATTTATAATGCTTAATTTTATCTGCACCGCAATGAAGAAGTCCACTACATATGACATTTTAACGTATTTTAAACAAATTCCTCGGTGGTAGAAGCAGGCCTGTCGAATGTAATCTAGTAGGTTGTGATCGTTCAGTTGAAAAATTTTGTTTCAACTGAACGATCACAACCTACTAGACTACATCTGATACGCCAAACAACAACATTTTCTTGATATGAAATAATTTTAACCTTTCGGATATCTGTATGATCAGCCACATAATTCTAGTGTTCTCAACATTGATTTGATATCAAAGGAAAGCGACAGATTATTATCTTGGCCTTAAAAAAACTGGATGCCGATATTTAGGTAAATTCAATAGATTAGTCTGGTAAATGGAAAAGGGGCTAGATTTATCAGACTTCTGTGATGGTTTTTTTTTTTTTTTTGCGTCAAGATTTTTTCTTAGTTTGGTTATAATTTCTTGATTTCTTATGTTTTGTTTTAAAATTTTTGTACATTTTTTTAATTACTTTTTTTCGATCTCTATCATGAAATATGAGTTTGGACAAGTAGACACAAAACTCCAGAACAGATTATTAAAAGCAATAATAATTTGTTAATTTTTAATTTAGAATAATAAACTTGATAGCAATGATAGGTATGTATATGGAGCGAAGCCAAAGAACATTCATCAAATTCTTTTGTGATTATTTCTCAATTCAAAAATATTACTTGAAGTTACCACATTTTCAGACATTTGCAACTTAATGGTAAAAATATAATCAATTTCTCAAAAAATACATTGTAGCATACGATTTCACAAGAGGGCTACAGTATTGTGCAGTTAAAAGACGACGAAACATTCCATTTAGTGGCCTCGAAGTGGATTTTTCGACATTACGACAACAAAATTTATTGCGAGTTACCACCAAACGACGATAAGTTACTGTATAATACTGCATTAATTAAACTGACTGAAGGGAACGATTCTTGGAAATCTAAGGAATTGCTCGAACTAAAGTATCAAACGAGTAAGAACCTGCAACATTAAGCAATAAAAACTATGACATAATAAAATTATTAAAACTTTTGGAAACATAAAAGATTATTGGCCTACTTTTGTGAGTTTTCAAGCAATTAGGGATGTAAAAAAGCAAGAAATTTCGCGTCAAGTTTGGACGGGTTTCTTGTGTCCAACTGAACAAGCTAGTAAATGACACTTGCCATACAGATTACACTGGTCAACATTTGATACAAGAATTATCACCGGGCTTCATTAGGGTATACTAGGGTTTTTGGGGTCGCTGATTTTGAATCCGAGGTCGGTTAACCTCTATCACGTCAGGTTCAAGGTCACGCCAAGGTCATACTGATATGAAAGTGTTAGAAAAATGTGAGAAAAATCCTATATAGGTTTTCGGGGTCGCCGAGTCCGAATATGGGGTTCGGTGAACCCTGTGAGGTCACCCACAGGTCATTTCGAGGTCACTCCAAGGTCATACTGAGATGAAAGTATTAGAAAAATGTGAGAAAAATCCTCTATAGGTTTTTGGGGTCGCCGAGTCCAAATATGGGGTACGCTGAACCCTGCAAGGTCACCCAGAGGTGTTTCCAAGGTCACGTGAAGGTCATACTGAGACGAAAGTGTTAGAAAAATATGAGAAAAATTCTATATAGGTTTTGAGGGTTGCCGAGTTCGAAAATGGGGTTCGCTCAACCCTGTGAGGTCACCCAGAGGTCATTTAAATGTCACGTTAAGGTCATACTGCGAAGAAAGTGTTAGAAAAAAAAAATTGATAGCAGTTTGAACTCGAAAGCTCATTGCCTCACTACCCACTTCGGGTAGTGTTTCTAGGTGGATATCTACTACCAGTGTGGGCCCACCACACCCACGATGGGCCAACAGCACGCAGTATTCCCGAACTGTCACCCATCTAAGTACTAACCGCACTCAGCACTGCTTAACTTCAGTGATCTTACGAGAACTGGTGTTTTCAGCGTGGTATCGCCGTTGGCGAAAGTGTTCGAAAAATGTGAGAAAAATCATATATAGGTTTTGAGTGTCGCTGAGTCCGAATCTGGGGTTCGCTCAACCCTGTGAGGACACCCAGAGGTGATTTCAAGGTCGCGTCAAGGTCACACAAAGACGAATGTGTTAGAAAAAACTAAAAAAATTATAATGATTTTCGATTTATGCCAACCTCGAAAGGAGCTCAGTGAAACCTTGGGCCAAAAGACATCACAAAGTGATCTTTCAGCATGATACCGCTTAGTTACATTTTTCTACGTAGATAGTGACATGGTAAATTGCCCACCTGTCGATCACGGTGTAAGTACGAAGAGAACAGTAAGGCGTGCATGACAAAGTTGTGTAGTTTTGATACCTCACAATGTTTCGGGCATCTATGCTCTCTATCTTAAATGTTTTCGTTATCAACAACAGTGTTAGGCGTGAAAACGTTTACGTTTAGTATCAAATGATCTTCTAGTTGCTTTTCTCTTATGTGTTTCACTTGTGTCTCACTTTAGATTCCAGCAATAATCTGCTAGCATATTTTTGCCCCAGACACCTTGATATCTTTTTTCAAACTCTCCCAAGTCCTGATGCATTCTTTCGCCTTGCTCCTCACTGAAATCTCCTAGATTTTCTGGAAAGGAATCAAGATGAGAATCAAGAAATTGAAGTTTCAGATTCATAAGACAACCTACTTTTTTGCAGTTATGAACCATATTTGCAACCATATTCTTATAATCAGGGTCTTTCTTATTACGTGAACATTTTTTTGTGACGTCTCTAAAACTTTGCCAAGCTTCTTTTTCTTTATCAGTTATTCTTCTCTCAAATTCTTTATTTTTTAATAGTTCTCTCATCTGTGGTCCATTAAAGACGCCTTTTTTTATCTTAGCTTCAGAAAGGTAGTGTAATATTTCAAAGATATACATAAAAGCGTCACTTTGATTTTTACTCATTGCTTTTACGAATTGTTTTGCTAGACCTAATTTAATGTGCAAAGGTGAAAGTAGAACTTTATTCGTCTGGACGCTAATAGTTAATTTTTCTTCACTCTTTGCATTAACATAAAAGTTTAACAAAAAAAAACTTTAAAATCAGGCCACATAAATCTCTTCAAAATTTAATGCTGAATTTCTCTGATAAATTTCAAAATCGGTTAGGAATTGCCCGCTACAAGTTTTTTAAACCTCGTTTTTTTATTTCATCCCACTGTGTCACGTGGAGGTGCCCTGGTTGCAAACACGTTACATACTGTTAAAGACCCTGAATTGATTTTGACTTTGAAATTATGTCCAGGTGACCTTGTAGGATCAAAGGAACCGAAGATTCAAACTCCAAAATCTTCATGTTTTTTTTGTTCTTTATTAACAGTTTCATTTCAGTATGAACTTGACGTGACCTTGAAATGACCTCTGGTAGACCTCATAGGGTTGAGCGAACACCAGATTCGGACTCAGTGACACCCAAAACGTATATATGATTTTTCTCACATTTTTCTAACAGTTTTGTCTCAGTATGACCTTGACGTGACCTTGAAATGACCTCTGGGTGACCTCACGGGGTCAAGCGAACCCGAGATTCGAACTCGGCCACCCCCAAAACCTATATAGGATTTTTCTCACATTTTTCTAACACTTTCGTCTCAGTATGACCTTCACGTGACCCTGAAAACACCTCTGGGTGACCTCACAGGGTTCGGAAAACCCCAGATTCGCACTCTGCGACCCCAAAAACCTACATAGGATTTTTCTCACATCTTTCTAACACTTTATCTCAGTATGACCTTATCGTGACCTTGAACCTGACGTGATAGAGGTTAACCGACCTCGGATTCAAAATCAGCGACCCCAAAAACCCTAGTATACCCTAATGAAGTCCGGTGATAATTCTTGTATCAAATGTTGACCAGTGTTATTGTTCAGCATACGTGCACGGGAAAATAAATATGGGGAAGATTTCACTCTCTAGGTTCTTTCAATGGATTTACATAAAATTCTTCAATTGGATTGAACAAAAGCTCCATATTAATTCCATTTTCGACATAAATTGTCGAATAGATGATTCTCTTACAACTCGCTTCCCTTATTAGGGGGAAAACTACCCCTAATTATCAAAATATTCATATAAAAAATGGAAAGCATATATCATAAATTGATTCAATTACAAAAAAACATATGCGGAAATTATTTCATAATAATAGAATAGTAATTTATAACGTACCAAGATCATTGA
>CAKNXH010046562.1:75869-86458 GCA_932178445.1 Andricus quercusramuli
AATTACTCATTATTACGACCAAAATTACAACCTGCCACAAAAGGAAAAGCACCCTTATAGAACACGTCGTGTCTGCATTGTAATATAACATTTACAAGATGGTAAACTATTCCTAAATTTTAAGATACGCAAATTTCAACGGAAAAACTTGAAAAAAAATATAGTATGTTACTAGAATAGTTCTTTGATAATAATTATTATCCGCTTGATGCTGTTGGTCGATTATAAAGTAGGAACAGCGTCAAGTCGTGAACTGCGCTTAATTATTTAGTTATGTCTATCTTGAAATAAAAAAATGCTAAATCGCATAATTTTTAAAGAAATGCAGCAAAACTTCATGCAAACTCTAATTCGGAAAGACATAACCTTAATTTGCCACAAAAATAACAAGAATTTTCTAATTTAGGGTTGAGTGCCCGCGAATTACGGTTTGAATTAATTTTGGCTGCATTTGTTCAAACATTATGCAATATTTGTATTTTTTATTACAAGATTAAGGTAACTGACTAATCAGGGGTGATTTACCTCGTAATGCACAAATTTTGACTTTGACATTTGCGTATTTTGCAATTTTGTGGTAGTTTAAAGCTTTCATATCATACAATTAAAGATTATTATTTGAATTATGGATTGTCGTGTTTTCAGCCAAATAGTTTGAGGGGCGATTTCACCATCTAAATATGATAACGCAATAAAATGAAAGAGCCAGTATTTCTTATTTTTTGATCCCCTAACATATATCTAAAATCGAAGAAAATCGGAGGCGGACATCTTAGAAATCATTCCTTATAAGAGATGGAAAGGGAGGGGTGGGGGTCGTAGAAAAATTTGCACCCTCGGAGAAATAAAATTTGCGGTATCCAGAATTATTCAAATAAAAAGTCCTTTTATTTAGCTGTTATTAGAGAGAGAGAAGATCAAAAGCCACAGAAGTGGAAATTGAAAGAATCAACTCCAATTGGTTGACTGGTGCAAAAAAAAAAAAAAAAGATACACCAGAGAATTGTAAGTTTATTACATATTAGTATTATTTATATGCATTTTTAGTGTTCATAGATCTATAACATTCGACGTACTCGACTGAGATATTAAGATTTACTTTCTTGCCAATCAGAAAAATTAAATTTCTACTATTATCAAGAAAATTTCTTATAAGCTTTCAGCGGGCCAAAACGTTTTTGTGGCCAAGAGAATTGATTTTGTATCCAATTAAATTTTCGAATTTTTCTCGTCAACAACGAAAGGTTCGCAAAAGTATTAAGAAAGGAGTTTCGTCGCTTTGAAAAGTTGTACCGCTTACTTTGTTTGTGTTATTTTACGTCGTTCACGACTTAAAGATAGCGAGCCTGCCTGATTAGAAATGGATTGGTTCTATGTTTTAATTTTTTTTCACATTTTAAAGCAAGAAAGAAAACAAAGAAGACGGAAACTTAACGGATGAAATGGACGACCAAGATATGGAAGAGGAAATTGAAGGAGAATCCGAAGAAGACGAACTCGAAGAAGATTCAAGTTAACGAAAATGGTCCTTTAAAAAAATGTGTTTTTCTATTTCAAGCTTAGATCTTAGTTATTTTTAAATAAAGATTAAAATTTTTCATGTTTCGTTAGATATTCGAACTTTTTGACCACGTTTTGTTCAAAATTCTGACGTAATAGAGATGTTTTAAACAGATGTGTAATGCATAATAATAAAAATTTAGTATAAACACTTGTATTTGGTCGCAAAATCAATTTTACTTTTCAAGTTGTGTTGTGTGCAAGAAGAAATAATAAAAAAATGGCCAAGCACGGTTTCAAAGAAATTTCTTAATTCTTTCAAATAGAGGTTATACCTTATTCTTTCAAGACAATGCGCTAGTGATATTTCACTCAAACTTTCATGACACTTTCAAAGGAGCTTTCCAGCAAATTTCAACAGAATTTTTGGAAAATTTTTGTAAATATTGCCTAATATTCGACCGGAACATTCCGCACACTTGCATGACAATATTCGGGCTACATTCCACAGAAATATTCAGGAAACATTAAACGCTATGTTCAGACAAAGTTCGACAGGAATATTAAAAACACATTTAGGGCCATATTCCGACAATATTCCCTAGGAGCATTCATGCCACATTACACGGCAATATTCCCAACGTAGGACATTTGAATGTTCCTGAAAAGTGGAAGCAATATTCCACGGCAATATTCCCAATGTTCCACTGGAATATTCCTGGAACATGCATTGAATATAGCGTGCTATGCGGGTAATAATTTATCATCAAGTACCAAAAAGTGGTGATCAGTCAGACATAATTGTCCACACTGTTTTTATATACTTACGCAACTGCTCTTGAATTTGTAATATTTGAATTAAATATGTTGACTTAATTCTGGAATACGGTTCAGGTTGTTTAAAAGAGACACAATATTGACATAAAGACCCGCTTGAAAGAAATTCACAAGGGGGTTTTTCCACATAAGAGACATTTCTTCATCCTTTGCCTTTTTTCTCAAGGCAATAAGATCTATTGTATCTTCTAATTTATCTCCCATATACTCCTCAGTCATTTCATCTTTTCTAATAATAATAGGCACGTTATATTTGTGAAGATACCTTTCTCAATGGATTTTCTATTTTTACTATTTCCATGATATTGAGGGTATTCATAACCTGCAGTCCCACTATCCATAAGGACGATGCGATTTTCAAATGAATCATCGTGTCTCACATGAAGAAATGTACGAGGAAGTTGTATTTCCGTGGGCCCTACTACCTACTGTCCTTGTGAACGAATCTCATGTGGCAGTTGCGTTATAAAATTGGAAGTGGTATTTTCAGGAAAATATTTCATACTACTATTGCTTGGTAAAATGAGGTAAAATGGATCGATATTAATTTTCACAAGTCGATATTCATTTTCACAAGTTTTTTTAGTTTGAGGCTGGAACCCACGAATTAAATTTGTCAGGATAACCTAACCACTTGACAAGAAATTGTTTTTTGTTTCCCTTTCCTTTAGACTGCAATATTTTTTCAATTTGAAATTCCTCCTCCTTAATATTTTTGTTGTTTACACCAGTCAATTCCTGTTCGTAAAAAATACCTTCTATGCCTTCCCCTGCTATATCTTTCAACTCATGCATGTATGGTGCTTGATTTCTCCCTGTAATGGTTCGCCTCACAACAAATAATTCCTTGCTCCAGCCAGACTCATAACCTTTCTCAAAGACACCCTTCTCACGACTGATTCTGACAAGATCGTCAACACTGTATTTAGGCTTTCCTTTGGACTTTTTTTCTATACAAAATCGACGTTGAATATTTGTTCGAGCTTCAGCTGCATTCGATAAATTAACTTCAGACGTTGTCATTCTAATACTTGCATGTCGAGTATTATTGTATGTATTCACAAGTTGTTGTAAAACAGCAATATAACGTCGAGTGTTTTTATGTGTAAAATACCGCCACGTACGTTCCTTGAGTATCCGATTGAAAGGCTCTACTATGGCTGCTTTAACGTTAGGATCCCGCATTATACGGAATCTCATCCCATTATCAGACAAATATTTTTAGAAAGGGACGCCCAAAAATTCTTTTCCCTTGTCTGATTGTAAACAGAATGGTACTCGATGATTACTTCTTTCTAAAATACACTCTTAAGCATTTTTAACCTCCAATGCAGTTTTATTTCGAAGACGTTCAACCCAGACAAATTTACTCAAAGCATCAATCACGACTAAAATATAACGATGATTATCGTTATAAGTGGACAAACTTTGCATGTTGATTACAAGATTGGAAACCATATATAATGAGTTCTCTGAAATTTTCGTCGGATAGGTTGGTGTAAAGTGAATGCATCCTGGGATTTTAACCAATCAAACACTTGCGTACGTGATACTCTCCGTCGTGCAGTGCGAGTTATTTTTTCTACACCGCTATAAGAAGCAGGATGACTTGGAATGTAGTAGATTTCTTCAAGCAGTTTCATTTTAGAATAAAAGATTGTCACTTTGTTACCATTGCTGAACCAGTTTGTCTCTTTTCTTTACTGGTATTCCATTTGATTCTACTGCGACTTCTTTCACGCATTGTCTTATCAGAAATCTTTAGGATTCCATTAGAAATTGCTTCATCCTCAGTTGTTTCATCATCTGTTTTAAGAGATTCTTGATTCAAGAGTGATCGGTTACTGATATCTCGTTATATTTGTTTAGCAGGAATCAAATATTCTTGATTTTTCACGAGTTCTCGCGGGGTACTGATCTCTTGAAGGATACGGGCAAAGTGACTTCTGCCAGGAGGATTGAAAATTGTTCTAAACCTTAATGCATCGTTAACCAGGTCCGTAATATTTGAATGCTCAATACGTCTTCCGTCAATAATCACTGAACCATATTTATCCCATTTTATCCTGTCGACGAAATCAGGTTTTGTTAAATGATTAAGCAATAAAGTACTTTTGGAACAAAAATATTTTGGTACATTAGCTATAATATCCTTCACTGGTAAAAACTCAAGTGGATCATTATTTGTATTTCCAATATGATCCATTTTCTCAGTAGTTAAATTTCTATTTTCGTCAATAAAAAATATAAATTTTTGAACACCTGACTGTAATCTCTCCACCTTTCACACTCATCACATGGAAAAGGTGAGAATAAGATTCGACTAATTTCAGAATCCAATCTGCTAATATTACTTCCAGGTGTCTGTGTAGTTGCACCAGGTATCCATGGTATAATCGCTGAATTAATATTGCAATGTAAAGATTTATGATTCATCGTTTGCATTTGTTGATTAATTTTTTCGACCTGTTCGCTGGGAATGAAAACTATTTTTCTTGTATGCTCCATATTATTGATGATTCTACGATGAGGACTTGAACAAATTGGAAAGTAGACCACCAATAATCGGACCAAGTAAGAGAGGTAGAAATCCTTCTTTTTGAACGATACATTTTTTCTTGTTTTTCCAAGTGCCACGAGTTTCGACTAACTTTCGGAACGTGTTTCTATGTTTTTTCAGCTTTCGTTTTTGACAATCTTTGAGAGGAACATTTCCCAATAGGATATTCAATGCACACATAATAAATACATTTAATGAGCTTTACATGAGATGTTTTCAGTATTGCTTGCCGTTGATCCGAGTTTAGATGACACAGGGCATGTAAAACTATGGCGTTTTTCTTGCCGATTGACATGTAACCTTTCAACGCCATAACAAATGCGTAACTAGCATTCGACTATCACTGTGTCCTCCCTTTATACCCTCCACTGGTACGTAAACGTATTTATGAGGATCATCCGGAAATATACTTTTGCGATATCGACAATTATCAGGAGTTGATTGTTTCAAGTCCAGAAGTAAATAGCCATGTGGTTGAGATGTGGCATCGTGATAGGCTTCTCGTATAAAACGTGGACCTTCAGGACAAATCCGACGTGCAAAATGTTGAATTTGAGCCCGATCTCGAGGATTGTTATATGCGACTATATAGTTCGCATTTAGTGAAATGTCTCTTTGACCGTATCCTAGGTGAAAAAAAAATTGTGAAATGAAAATTACACTGAGGTTTTTATGATAGCTTCCTTTAGTAAAAAGATCTACAATTGCGTTATTTAAGTATTCCCTCATTAAATCGTCGAGACTTATAAGTTTAGACCTCGGATCATTGGAGTAATCAGAAGACTGTGGTAATCCTTCACGAAATTCGATCTCTTTTCCATATTCCTTACAAGCCGTTTGCCACTCTGAATAATATAAAATTATACGATCAATTTGAGTATCGCACATTATATTGAGATTTCTGAGAAATTTTTTTACAACGAAAGTTTTACCACAGCCTGTTGGACCGCATATGAGCGATGTGAACGGATGCTTCCAACGTGTGTCCATTAGGGTGGCTCAAAAATGCATGGAAAAATTTTTTTTCATGCTAGAGGGCAACTACCCCCCCCCCCTCCCTCCCTCATTTTGTTCCAAATCCGAAAAGAGTTTTTGAAATAACCTTTTAGGGTTTGAGAAAATGTGACGGAAAATTATAGAGGCTTGCAGAAGATTAACCAGCGAAGAATATTATGTATCGGACATATGAGTTTGACACCCCTAACACACCCCCACGAGTCCCTGAAAACTACCCTTAGAACAAAAATATCAATTCTCCATAAAAACGACTTTTGGGCACTGTATTCTCGTCTTTTCTTTACCCGCAATTATTTATATTGGTCTAGTGAAATATTTATCAACATTGATTAATTAATTTTAAATTATTTAAACAAAAGGAATTTGTTTAAATTATTTTTCGTTCGTAAGTTTGTTTTTCCCTAAAAATTACTACTATTGGTCTACTGGAATATCTATCAATAATAATTGATTAATTTTTAAATATCTGAACAAATGGAATTTGTTAAAATAATTTTTTTTTCGAAAATTCGCTTTTTTCCTAAAAATTATGATAAGCCCACAGGTATACTCGGAAGTGTCGATGATGTCTCCTAGGAGAAATATTTTTCGAATATGTTTCAAAACTTATTCAAATATTGTATGTTCCTGTTATGAATTATGACTTTATTGTTGAATAAATGAAGAAAAATTTGCAAATTTTGTAGAAAAATGATTATTTAAACAAATTAAAGGTTGTTGGAAATCAATAATAATTTATTTTTCATAGAATTGGAAAATATTCTGTTTAAAACTTTGAAAATTAATTAACAAATGTTGATAAACATTTCACTGAAGAAATAATAATAAACTTCAATAAAAATTTTTTTAAATAAAAGTACTTGAACAAATTCAATTTGTTCGAATAATTAAAAATTAATAAATTATTGTTAATAAATTTTCCTCGAGACCAATAGTAATAATTTGTAGGAAAAAAAGATGCGAATACAGTGCTTAAAGGATCGTTTTTATAAGAATTGATATTTTTGGTTTTAAGGGTAGTTTTCAGGGACTCGTAGGAGTATGTTAGGGGTGTCAACCCCATATGTCCGATACATGAAATTTTTCGTTGAATGATTCTCTACAAGCCTCCATAATTTCCCGTCACATTTTTCCAAACCCGAAAAAATTATTTCAAAACCTGGAATAAGTGATTTTTCCCATGCATTTTACATGGAAAACTTCAAGTCAAAACCGGCAGCAGTTAAAATCGAAAAAAAAAGAAAAAACAAAAATTAGGGATTTTCTTTTTTCGGATTTGGAATAAAATTGGGGGGATCGTTGCCCATTAAAAAAAAGTGTTTTTGATCCACCCTAGTGTTCATATTGAATAATGAGGCATCATCAGTCAAACCTTATAATTTATATATAATGGTGAATATTTATTCCCTATCGAATATTTTAATTGATCTATGAACTTATGTTTAAAATTTTTAGATACATCTATTTGAAAAAATTTATTAGTATTTTGCTCATCCCATCTTGATTAGCTGATTTCTCGCGTTTTCAGGGTTTTGGGCTGATACCCTTGATCCAACACGTCGATTATGAGCTTATCTCACGACGTGTCTCCTACTTTAACCGGCTTGGAAAAAAGCTTAAAGAAGCGTGTCCCTCCCGCCCGCTGCCGTTGAGACCCGCCGCCGCAAAAAAGATAGTTTTCAGCTATATTAGGGTTGCGTGAAGCATATAGAGATTAATGAATGGAATTATGTTATCAAAGTTTATTTATGTTTTTTACTCTTCAATAGTTATACATGAGTAATTATGATTCTAATAATAATATTTCAAACACTTTATTATTCACTTAATTACATAGACTTGTTGATGTTTTATATGCATAGGTTCGCTTATGCGGTGCTCAAATACAGTGAAAATACAAGCTTAGAAATATATATTTTTTAATTATGAAAAAGAAGAATCCTGATATGTAAATGATTGTGCTCCAACGTCTAGATACTCTTTATATTCTTCACCATCCATTATTTGCTGAGGTATGAAATAGAAATCCCCTGGATACAGAGGTGTACCATTCTCCTCTCTACAGCAGAAATACGTGTCAGCAGGTGCTTCGAAGAGCCACTCTGAAAACACAAAAAAAAAAAATTTTCATTACTTGTTCACAAAAATACCTAATAAAAATTAAAAAAGTACGTACATATTTCTTCAGCATCAAGATTTGTGTTACACATAAACGTAGGAATGAGAGTTCATTTTTCATATTCACAAAATTTACCATTTTAGGGTGGATCTTTAATAACTTGTTAATGCTCTACTTAACCAAATGGAAAAGAAGCGTGATTACCAATCAATCTCCTTTTCGTGTGAACTGGTCGAAAGATTTTATGTTCATTTTTTGTGACTACATCATGATATGCTGTTCTAAGAATGGCTCTATAATTCAATATAATCGAAGCAGCTTTATTAACTACAAGATCACAGATAGAGTTGAAGTTTATGTATTGAGAGTTCTTGTAGTTTAGGGTAATTCCCTTTACTTCACACACATAATTTTCTTGGCCGTCAGGTGAACATACTTTATAAGCATAGAATTTAGGACCACCTGAGACAAAAGTTTCAATAAAACTCCCAGAACCATAAGCTTCAAGCTCATCTGTCAAATGGCCCAATAAACAACCTGTAGCTGGGTAATACTCATTAGGCTCATTATGACTGGTAAAAATCACAGAATCCATTTCAAAATAGAGAACGCGGCAATCTAATTTTTTCAAATACCCATGTAATTTCGAGCGTACTTGTACGGTCGTGTATGCAGCTACAACTACATTTGTGATAGGAGAAAGGGCTACGGCTTCATTTTTGTAAACCCAGGAAGTATAAATGTTTTCATAATCGACGGGCAAGATATTATTCGGAATTTCATCTGGACTCTCGATAATGTTTATCAATTCGTCTTGAGTACTAAGAACTTCAGTTATCGGCATATTTTGACGCTGACCAAACTTGCCCCAAAAAGAATTTAAGCAGAGTTCAGCCAAAGAGCGTAGACCAGGATTTTTTATATGTTTTCAGGATCGAGCTGAATACTCTGCTGAACATTTCAGATAAGTTTCAGATTCCGTCATTGGTCCTAAATTATCCGAAATCAATCCAATTGACGAATTTTCTCCTAAACATATCCGGTTTAATCGGAAAATTGTACGAAAATAGTCAGGAATGTGTCTGGTTAAGTCCGAAATTCATTCCTAAAAAAAATGTCGAATCCGGACAGATTCCGATAAGATCCGAAGTTTCTCCGGAATAAAGAACCTGAAATAATGTTCGTAAAGAATATATGGAAAGCAGTCCGATCTTATCTGAAATTTGTCCGGACTAGCACTTTCAGGGTGGTGTCCCATGGCAGCGACTGTCTTGGCGCAAAATGTAAAACGTCAAATCACTATATATTTCAACTAATGATATTCTTCTAGTAATCCACAGAAACACATTCATTGGCTGTAATGTCTGGTGATTTACGGTTTTGTGTTTTGCGCCAAGTTTGACGCTGCTATGGGACGCCACCCTCACTCCGGAAAGAGTCAGATTTAAAACAAAATAAGCCCGGACAAAAATACGGAATACGGAACAGGTCCGAATCAATCTGCAATTAGCCCGCGAAGAAAGTTTATTATTTGCTAGTATCAAAGTTCTAATGGAAAGTCGTCCGGTGTAATCCGGAACCTGTTTGGCTAAAAACATGGAATCCGGAACAAATCCGAATCAATCTGTAAACAGTCCAGGAGGAAAATTAATTTACCACTAGAATTAAAGTGCTAATAGAAAGAAGTCCGGTTGAATCCGAAATTTGTCCAGTTGAAATCATGGAATAAGGAACAAGTGTGAATCAATTCGAAATTAGTCCGCCATTAAAATTTATTATCTGGTACAATGAGAGAGCTAATGTAAAGTCGACCGTACAAATTTCGGACTTAACCGGGTAAATCCGGATTATTCGTATCACTTAGACCGTACAAATTTTGGACACAACCGGATCCCTTGTAGCAACGTCTGCCTTGTATGACAGAGGCCAGATTCTGGCTCAGCATCTGCTCTCCCTAGTCGACCAGACTGGCGGGAGAAAATATCAGACCAGACGAAGAACAGAATCTGGAGAATAAAGGAACTAGATTCTGGTACTTGGTTTAAACACTAGTAATTAATGCAGAATATAAATAATGAAATTGAAAATCTAGCAATCAGAAATTTGAACGATTCACAAGTATGACCAAACATGCAAGCATACAAGCTTCTAAGACAACATGTTATGTTTTCAATATTTCAGTAATGTGTCTATTGTGACGTCTTGGCAGTATATTCTCCCAGAAAGGGCTAAAATATAGTGTAAAACTATCACAGAAACCTATTTAGCACCATTTTATGTTATTTTAATGTTGTATGGTGTATATCATGACCAGTCGGGGCCAGGATCTACTATACCAGGCTCTGGTGCCAGAACAGCACGCCAAAGCGGAACCAGCCGGGCACCAGGCTGCAAACAAATTCTTCTTTTTCTGGCAGCCAGCTTGCGCCAGTCTGCAGTTATCTTGCTACTAGGGATGATATCAGTATTAAACGCATTCCTCAGACCGCAAAAATTTCGTACTCAACCTCTCTGTATCCGTGCACTCTCCGTGTTTCTCGGTTGATCGGAGCTCGG
>CAKNXH010046563.1:5243-18374 GCA_932178445.1 Andricus quercusramuli
AGACATGCCACCGGGGAGACTTGCCGCAGTTTTGCCATCTACACTACTACATAGAAAATTGTACTGGGGGACACATGCCGCTGGTGAGACTTGCCGCAATTTTGCCATCTTCATTACTACATAGAAAATTGTATTGGGGGAGAGATGCCGCTGGTGAGACTTGCCGTAGTTTTGCCATCTTGAGAACTACTTAGAAAATTTAATTGGGGAGAGATGCTTCTGGGTAGACTTGCCGCAGTTTTGCCATCTTTACTACTACTTAGAAAATTTTATTGGAGGAGAGATGCCGCTGGGGAGACTTGCCGCAGTGTTGCCATCTTAAGAACTAGTGAAAAAATTTGGTTGTGCTTGAGATGCCGCTGGGTAGACTTGCCGCAGTTTTGTCATCTTTACTACTACTTAGAAAATTTTATTGGGGGAGAGATGCCTCTTGGTAGACTTGCCGCTGGTAAGAGATGCCGCAGATGTGATAATCCATCCTGGAAGACTTGCCGCAGTTCTGCCACTTTGATGTGGACTTGAACATTTTTCCCGGATGAGAGATGCCGCTGAGGAGTCTTGCCCCGGGTGAGAGATGCCGCAGATGTGGCAATTAGTCCTGTGAGGCTTGCTTCAGTTTTGCCATTTTATATGGATTTGAAAATTTTTCCGAATGAGAGATGCCACCGGGTAGACAATTAGTCCTGGGAGACTTTCCGCAGTAATGCCATTCTTATTTGGACTTGAAAAATTTTTTGGTGGAGAGAGATGTCACTGGGAGACTTGCTACTGGCGAGAGTTGCCGCAAAAGTGTCAATTTCACTGTGAGAAATACCGGGCGGGAGACAAACCGCTAAGTAGAGATGCCGCAGATGTGACATGCCTCGGATGTGACATGCCGCAGGTGACACGTGCCGCAGATGTGACATGCCGCAGGTGTGACTTGCCCCATGTGAGATGATATGGACCCGATAAGTTGGGACCAAACAATAGACATCTGCTAAGTCTTAACATTTTACAAACGATAACACTTGTAATTTTTCGATTACTGATTTTTAAATTAAAAAATTGGAACCTGCTGGTCTCAACAACTACAGCCATATAAAATTTTCCATAAAAAGATTGAAACTGTAATTTTCTACAAGTATTTAGTGAACTGTTGGAGATAGGAAAAAATGGACAACATTTTTACATTCGCAATCAGAAGAATATAGTTATTGCTGATAAGCAAAATTATTATTACATAAAAATAAATACTATGAAGATAAACAATATAAACATTCTTTCAAATTTAGAGCGTATTAGTGATGACCCTCCGAGGCCTCGGTAGCCTTTTGGCTTGTATTTGAGTTACAAATCTCTTACCCTTATGAAAAATAAGTATTGGTTAGTATATAGGATCCTGTACTTTTTTCACGAAAAGGTATTGGATTCCTAATATTTATTCACGGAGAAAGTATTCGATTCAATACTTAGAAATACTCCTTCTTTCAACTTTGCATGCATGGATTCGATTTTTGATTTGTGTACCTATCGCCTCGATTCTCGTACATGGTCAGCATAAACGACTGAGCACAAGGAAATGATGCCAAATGCTAAAAATCGGATACATCAAGCTTTCAGTATGAAAACTGACTCGAGAGTGGATATGCCAAATCAAGTTCCAGGTAATTCAAATTATGGGAATACTGCAAGAAGATTTTTTTTCGTAGATCCTGCTGACCAAGCATTTGAGATTACTCGCGTTCATAAGAAACTATAATTGAAAGGTTTGCTTAGAACAACTAATTAAGACGACTTTATTTAATAACCATATGAGATATGAGACAGCTCAGCTATTCGTACGCTTATTTTTGTGCTGCTATTCACAATATTCTGTTACATATGGAGCGAAAGTAATGGGACATTTTTATCTTCCAATTGGACAGTATTCTGAAGAGGCAGCTGAAGCTCTCAATAAAGATTTGAAATACTTTCATAAATTTAATACACACAGAATTTCTCGAAAAGCCACGAATGAGTATTTAGGACAGAAATTAGCAGCCAGTTCCGATCCACTAATTACATACGAAAATGATTCTTGTTTATTAAACTTCTTCATTGAGTCATTTCAAAATAAGGAAGTTGAAAAAAATATACTCTTTTGTCCTCAAATGTTAATGCAATAATAAAAATGTGTTTTTGTTTATCATATTTGATTATAAAAGTTGAGGATTCAAATTTAAAACACAAAAATAAGCTATTTTGTATAAAATTTCTTTACAACAATGGCAAGTGTTATTAGTTAACAATGTTCTATATTTAGATCTCTCAGGTAATTTTGTAATAAATAATTTTGAAATAAGAAATTCGGAATCTGTCTGTCTCGAAAACGGCAGGCATATAAAATTTTCCATAAACAGATTGAAACTGTCATTTTCTAGAAGTATCTAGTGAACTGTTGGAGATAGGAAGAAATGGACAAATTTTTAGATTCGCCATCCAAACAACATAATTATTGCAGATAAATAAACTTATTGATACATAAACAATAAATAAAATGAAGATGAATAATATAAACATTCTATAAAGTTTGAAGCGGATTAGTGATGACCCTTAAGACATCAAAAATAGTCTGGTTCCGTCTCACGAGCTAGACATACAGAATGATTAGTCTTTACCCAAGACAAAATCAAGACCATATATTCTTACCCGGGTACCTCGCGCTTGTTTTAATTAAGAGAAATTTTTTTTAAGTTTCACTAAAATGCCTGGAATGCCTGGCTGAATATTCTAGACAACCCTGATGAAAATTCTCTCAATAAAATGATTATGTTTGTTAGTAAGTTCCACGAATGAGCATTATAATTAATTATATAGTAAAATGTCTTTGGATTTGCTTTCGATGTAATCATGGTTTAAATCCTCTGGGGTAATGTTTACCATCAGCCTTTAATTTTATTTTTTATTTTTATTTATTAGAATACCAGTTAGTTTTAGACTTGAACTGTAACCTATTTGTATGAATCAGAAGATTCTAAAACAAATAAAGCACTACTAAAATGATGAATGAATGGATGAATGAATGAAAGAACGAATGAAAAAAAGAAAAGTACAGAAGTTTACCTTTAATTATATGAGCTCGAAAAACTTATTAGAAATATTGAATAAATTCAGAGACATTACTAATTTCAAAAAAGTTGAATTACCTCATTTTTCTTTGATTTTGGAGGAGGGGGGGGGGGAATGATCGAAAACAATTCAAGAAGAAATCATTCGTCGCAGGTTATTGAACATTTTAAGAAATTATAAAGAATGTTCTGGATGTAAAACGAGATGTAAAATGACATACTTCAGGCCAAAAATAAGATCTCGATGATATAGAGAAGTCCCTTTAATGCATAAATAATAGTCGACGTTTCGAGAGACAAAATACTCTCCACATCAAGAAACATTGATCCATAATGGTGAATTAGAAGCCCATGTGTTAGATATTCATGGGCCCTCATGGAGAGCTTTGCTTAGTGTATGTGATCAGAGTAAAGAGTATGTGTCTTCCGACCCGTGTCAGAGCAGTGTTCTAGAACGAGTGTTCTGTTTGAATAAGCAAGAAGTGATTTTATATTGATTCCTGTAGCATAACGAGGCTAGAGCCGAACGAGTTACGTTTACTCGAAAAGAATGGCTTAATGGTTAGACAGTCACTTCATGTTAGTGGTCTGGGGTTCGAACCCTGAGCCGGTACCCCTGAAAATTTGTCTATGTACTTTTACTGAGGTTCTGATGATTCGGATCCTATCTTCAGCTGTAGGTCCCCCCATCGTGTACTTTTTTGTAACCCAGTCCATGAGTGGTGGCGTAAAAAAGAAACCAGGCTGTCCAATATGTCATATTCGGCATAGAACTTTCATCAGATCACTTAACTGTACACCAGACTCTCTGTTGAGGAACGCGCGACTACTCAGTCAAGTAGATTGCGCAATATTATGGAAGCGGTTTAGGCGGCCCTGACTGTTTACGTTTCGATATACGCGCTTTATGAACAAGGCTATTTGCAGGCAACTCCCGACACTGTTCCTCAACAGAGAGTCTGGTGTATTATAAAAAATGCGTCCGTGACTGATCATTAGGGTTGTCCAAACATGTTTTTCCTCTCGAATTTGCATGCATATCGCCCGGAAATTTGTTCTAATCCACAAAGAAGTAAATACATTTTTTTTGTTTGAAAAAATATATATTTAGAGGTGGCTCAAGCCTCATGAAGTTTAACACGTATTTTCCATAAGTTAAAAAGAATGTTTTGTAAATTTTATTCCGAATCATCAATATTAGGTGAATTGAGTTGAAACTAAAAATTTTTCTTCACAATTAGCTGTAGAATTCGAATTAAATATTACTTTCTGAATATCACCCTCATAAGTCTGTTTTATAGTGTTCAAAAAACCCCCATAAGTGATAAAATGGGCTTTGCGGGTTTTTAGCGCTAATTATGATTTTTTGAGGTTTTTAAAATGCCAATTGTTTCTAATCAGGCGTGGATCCAGAGAAGTGTCCAGGGGGGGGGGGCCCCAGAAAATTGTATACACATGCTGTATACATATACCATTTTACACATTTATTATTATTTTATATATAACGCAATTTTTCAAATATCAATAACAATTTAAAATTATTTTTGCCCTAATGAAATTGCATACTTTTTATAGCTTTTCTTTATTTTTCAGTGAAAAAAAAAGTGAAGTTAAGTCAGAAAATCCTGGGGGGGGGGGGGGGTGATCGCCGTATCGCCACCATTGTAGATCCGCGCCTGTTTCTGATACATTGAATACTACTTTATATTGATAATTAGATGCTTACATAAATTGCTTAAATAATTTATTATTGTTTTTAGCCATTTTAGGTAATACTTGATCAATCTTAAGATTCTAGAAAATTGCAGCTTTTTCAAAAATTTTCCACTTTTTTCCAATTTCCAATTAGAGTGAGGTGAATCATTAATTAAAGTTCACAAAATTAATTGTTTAAACAATTTATCATTATTGTTAATAATATTGAATTTAAATGATGATAGAAAGTGGCGTTTTTTTCTGAAATTTTCAACTATTTGTCTAGTTTTCACTTGGAGTAACTTAATCATTGATTCAATTCAGCAAAAATAATAATTCAAACAAATTATTATTGTTTATAAATATTTTCTTCTTAATTAATGCTAGATAGTTGCGATTTCTTCTGAATTTTCTAACTTCACACCTACTTTTTATTTACTTTCTATTTAATTAATAAATAAATAATAAAGTTAACAAACAGAGTTTCTCAACAAATTTATTAATGTTTATGAATATCTTCTCTTAGATGAGTGCTCAAAAGTTTAGGTTTTTTCTGAACACTTAAACTTTTTGTCCACTTTTCACTTAGTGAGGTAATAATTATTGCAAGTTAACAAACATGCTTATTTAAGCAATTGCTTATCGCTTACAACTATCTATTCTTAAAGTGATGCTAGGAAGTTGCTTATTTCTTAACTATATAGTATTGCTTTGACTTTTTAGTTATGAACAAATAATAATTAAACCTCCACAAGAATTATTTTTAAATAGTATTGCATTGTTTTAAGAAAATTACTTTTGCTCTTTTCCCAATGTTAAAAAATAATGATTTAAACAAAAAAGCTATCTTAGACAAGAGACAGAAACAAAGAATGGAATAATTAGGAACAGGTGGGAGGGATAGGTATGTAAATGATTTGTGAAAGTTTTGTTTTAAATTACAAGGAGAAGTTTATTGTAAAGAGTAAAAGAAAAATTTATAATTGCACATATTTAATTATCAGACCCCCCTCCTATCCTGGAGAAAACACGTCTCGTCGATGATAATATACATATATGAAGAGTAAAAATACTTCCAACAAATAATTAATTGATTATAACATCTCACGGGACAAGCTTGACTTACGGCAGTTAGGAAATTGCTTCCGGTACGCTGTTACCACTTGTAGTAAATATTGTTTCGGAATTTCGTCTCTGGTAACAAGGGGATTAAGGTCAGTTATCAATTTTAGAAATATCTGTTTCATTGCAGAAAAATATATTCACAAAAAAGAAAGAGATCATTTAAAATATGATTCTCTCTAATGTATATTTAATATTTGTTCATAACTAAAAAGACAAAGCAAAGTTGAACATTTCAGAAAAAACCGCAACTTTTTTGTACTTATCTAGGAGAAGATAGTTATAAACAGTAGTGAATTGGTTAAATAACTATGTTTGTTAACTTGCATTACTTATTACACCATTAACTGAAAAGTGGACAAAAAGTTAGAAATTTCAGAAAAAGCCGCAAATTTCTACCATTAAGCAAAGAGAATATCATTAGCAATAGTAATACATTATTTAAACAATAATTTCTGTTGACTTCGATTAATTATTACTTTACTCTAATTGAAAAGTGGACTAAAATTTAAAAACTTCAGAAAAAACCGCAATTTCTAGCATTATTCAAAAAGAATATTAATAACAATAACAAGAAATTCTTTAAACAATTATTATTGTTAATAATAATTAACTCTCACCTCACTCTGATTGAAGATTGAACAAAAAGTGGTAAATTTTTGAAAAAACCGGGACTTTCTATCTCTATTCTATGTATAAGAGAAAATTGCTAAAAACGATAATGAATTATTTAAAAAATCGATGTAAACATCTGAATAATAGTATAAAGTAGTTTTTTCATGTATTAGAAACTATTTGCATTTAAAAAATGTAAAAAAATTATAATTAGCGCCAAGATCTCGCAAATCCCATTTTTCACTTATGGGGGTTTTTAGTACCCTATAAAACAGACTCATGGGGTTGAGATTCAAAAAAAAATTATTCGTATTCTATGGCTAATTGTGAAGAGAAATGGTGAGTTTCAAATTCGATTCGGCTAATATTGATGACTCTGAATAAAATTTATAAAAACATATTTTTTCTTATGGGAAATATAAGAGAAAATTGCTAAAAACAATAATAAGTTGTTGAAAAAATGCATGTGAAAATCTAATTAGCAGTATAAAGTAGTTTCTCATGTATTACAAATAATTTTCATACAAAAAAAAGTGAAAAAAATTATAATTAGCGATATAAACTCGCAAAACCCATTTTTCAGTTTGGCGTCTTTCTGGGACCCTATAAAACAGACTTATTGGGGCAGGGCCGCATTTAGTACAGGGGCCAGCAGGGCCATGGTCCCAGGGCCCCCACCAATGCTGAAACAATTGAATAATAACAATTGAATAAAATTTACAGACACGTCTTTTTTTCTTATGGAAAATATACGTGTTCAACTTCATGGGGCTTGAGCCACCTCTAAACATTATTTTTATCAACAAAAAAAAATAGATTGATTTTTGTGTGGATCCGAACAAATTTCCGGGCGATATGCATAAAAATTTAAAAAAAAATCCCAATGCATTTTTGGACCACCATACTGATGATATATACCGGGAGTAACCCGTGTAAAGAGTTTCGACCAAACATTCCATCTCAATACCAAAAATGCCTGAAACATATTGCGCTGTATCCCAATTTGATGATTTATGTTTTTGGCTATCACTTATTCCTAACTTTAATTTGCTATAAAAAGTATTAGTCTTTATACAGGGTGCGGCACAGAAGCTTGCTGATTCGTTTTTGGCGCCAAGCGGCGAGGAGTGATCGGATGAGGGTAAGGAGGGTCTCATTCAGTAGGGGACGTCCTGAAATTTTGTTTCCCTAACAGTCAGTCGACATCATGCATTGTATGAAAGAGCAGCGCGCATTTTCCTGCGAGGCTTACTTAGGGTGACCAGGTGTCCAAGTGGAAATAGGAGGACATATCCTCGCCCCCCCCCCCCATAATAAAACCAAAATAAATTTTTTTTGGATTATCAATTTTTCAAAATGTTTATTTGCATATTTTCCAGAATCTCCGATGAGGGAAAAATATCAAACGCGATCTTGGGGAATATTCTATGAAAAAAAGGTAAATTTTGTCATTTGGCCAAAAAGTAGGACATTTTATGGGTTTCCAAATTTTAAGAGGACAGGAGGTCAAGTAAGCGAGAAGTAGGACATGTCCTCCTAAATGAGGACGTCTAGTCACCCACGGTTTACTTTTCCAACGGTCGTTCCATCATCGCCACTCAACGTGCCTTCCGTACTCCGTTCAATATTCATCCTGCAGTTCCCGTTCCTGGCCGGCAGTCGATTGTTTCGTGATTGGAAACATTCAGGGTTGGACAACCTGACTGCCGACCAGGAACGGGACCAGCAGGATGAATCTTCAACAGAGTATGGAAGGCACGTTGAGTGGCGATGATGGAATGACCGTTGGAAAAGTAAGGCTCGCAGGCAAACGCGCGATGCCCCTTCGTCCAATGCATGATGTCGACTGACTATGGGGGGAACCGTGGATAAGGGGGGGGGGACGAAACTTCAGGACGACCCCTACTGAATGAGACCCTCTCCACCCTCATCCGACCACTCCTCGCCGCTTGGCGCCAAAAATAAATCAGCAAGTTTCTGTGCCGCACCCTGTAACTCTGGATAGCAATTATTAATTTCGAAGTATATTTGATGAGCGGCAGAACAGAACTAGAAAACCAACATTATTGTCGAAAATGAGTTCCTCTTATAAAAATTCTTGAAAAATTAAATGCACATTGTGGTGAAAGGATTTTTTCAAAATCTCATTTTTGATACACTCATTTAAAAACAAATTTTAAATAATATTTTTGTTAGAATTTAGTTAAAATTTTAACGCAATAATAATTTTTTCCACGCGGAAAAACGATTTGTTGTCAAGTTTGGTATTTTAATACTTATTTTCGCAACAGATTGATGGCAAACTAGGATATATTAGTCGAAAAAATAGTATTAATTTGGTCTTCAAATTTGTCGGCGTTGAACAAGGTATATGCGACTAACATGCTTGCCGTTCGGTTCTACTCTTCTCGTTTGGGGTAGTTCCATACTTCAATGGACGAAGAACGAGCTTACGGCTCACCACACACACGTAAGATCATGTATATGTATAAGAGCTTGCATATATATCAATTCGTCCGTTTTGCGAGTATATGTCTCACACCGTCAAGGCGGACGCGGACTTCTGAATCTTCAATGTCTTCATAACCAAATTGTTTCGAGTACAAATTACATCGTTGCAAATAGCAGAGATCATCTTCTGAAAATGGTCAGGAAATACGAGATGATTGGCAAAGGGGCATTCCTTTACAAAGCCGTGGAGTAGGCGGCCGAGACCCAAAACCAGCAAAGTATAGACTTTTTGGAGAGAGGTACACAGGATCGCGAAAACACTGTAGTTAAAATTAGATGCTGACAATATCATCCGCGACAAGGAGTTTTGCGACAACCTCCTAACATCTGAGGAGGAATGTCCATCAATCACTGCTAGTGGGAGAAGTTTACTTCTACACACCAACATCTGGCCCGCATATTCACCTCATATTTACAGTAAGAAATGCTTCTATCTCGTTCTCCTTCTATGCCTCTATCTCTCGCACTACCAATTTCTCCTGAATATCTCTGCAGTGACACTATTCATCGCGAGCATAAGTTCACTCAAGTATTTTATATGGATGACCTGAAGGTCTATGCTTCTGGCGAAAGCTAACTTCAACTTGCTCTAAATATCGTCAAGAAGTACACAGAAGAGATTGGTATGGACTTTGGATTGGACAAGTGTTTCAAGATTCATCTGAAGAAAGGAAAAAATGTTGACGTTCCCGATGACCTCGAGCTCGTGAATATGAGTGTTGTTTGATAACTTGACACTGGAGAAACCTACACATACCTGGGTGTGCCTCAAAGCCACATTCAAGACATTAACATCAGTGAAGGAGTCTCTCTGAAGCAGATATAAGCATCTTCTTCGATTGGGACGGCAAGCATGCTAGTCGCAGATACCTTGTTCAACGGAGACAGATTTGAAGACCAAATGCTTGTATCTGCTTCAGAAAAACTCCTTCACAGATGTTACGTCCTGAATACGGCTTTGAGGTACGCTTAGGTTTGTATAGTTCTCTCCAGTGTGAAAATGTCTGATAACACGTATAACCACAAGCTCAGGGTCACCGGGAACGCCAGTAATCTTTCCTTTCTTCACATGAAGTTTGGCACATTTCTTAGATGTTATGAGATTGTCGCAAAACTCCTCAAAGCGGATGATATTATGAGTCTCTTCTCTCAACACCAGTGTTTTTGGGATCTTGTATACCTCTATCCAAAAAGTCTTTACCTCGTTGGACTTGGGTGGATCTTTGATATCGTAGCAGTCTTGCAAGTCAACCGTGAGTTGAATCTTCCACTCAGTGTGGGGGCCGCGTCGGCTTGTCGTCGTGTTTCCATCTAAATTATTTTTAGCACTCCGAACTCTAGGAAAGGGTTTGTCCGTCCTTGTGCAGGCGAAAACTTTATATATAATTTATATATAGTGGACAAAACACTGATATTTTTCATTTGGTTTATGCAGAAAAATTTATAAAACGAATGAAAAATATCATTACCTTGACCTCTATATATAAACCATGTATAACTTTTACACCTAGATGTAGAGCTTCGCATGCAAGGATAAGGCTGGATACTCGGCGAGGTCAATTGGTATCACAGAATCGCCGTTCAAGAATTGACCGCGACTGCTTATTAATAACTGTGGATATATATATATATATATATATATAATTAAAAAAAAGTTAAGCAACCACCGCAGGGTACCACTAAGAGCAACTGCCATCTGGAAAAAATGTCAATGGCCCCCAGTAGAACCGCGGTAAAATACACCTATGGCCACGTCTCACATCCGTGAGATGGGTGGTCACAGGGCACGACGCAATCACAACGACAGGCCGGCGAAACCCTCGTGTGTCTTGAGGACACGAAGCGACCCAAGGATGACAGCTTTCTGCATCCATCTCGCAAGAGCCTTGGCATATTTTTGGCACGCGGGTATGGCTTTAAGGTTACGAACCAGCGATAATTTCACACCTCCGAGAGCACCTATCACAAGAACAATTACTCGTACCGAATATTTTGGGTACAGTCGACGCAGCTCTCTTTTAAGGTCTTGATATCTCTCCTCTTTTTCTTTCTCCTTTGCAGTGATGTTGTATTCGGATGGAGCCGAGAATTCGATCACGAATATAGTTCGTTTCTCGAAGTCTTGGAGAACAATGTCAGGCCTCGAGTGCGCAACGGAGACTGCTGCCCGAAAATCGTAGTTCCAGAAAATCTGGCACTTCTCGTTTCGGACAATTGACTCTATATCCCGTGGAGCGTTCGGCAGGGCAGGGTCGCGACCAACACCGTAAGGGCGACAAAGGTGGTAATAAAGTACTCTTAGGGCCGCATTATGTCTATAGATATACGTTGTTCCTGCGTGGGTCGGACACCCCGATAGTATATGTTCTAGGTACTCAGCGTGTGCATGACACGCTCTGCACCTATCACTGGGAACTTCTTGACATAAAATGCGGGCGCGGTATGCTAAGGTGGAGATTACACCGTCCTGGCATGCGAAAATAAAGCCCTCTGTACCTGAATTGAGCCCTGATGATTTGAGGAAAGCAAAAGTTTGCTCCTTCGACAAGGACTGTTTTTCTACATTTCTGTGAAAGTTTCCGTGCATTTGCTTGTCGAGTAGCTCTTGGTGAAATTTTCCAACCTCTGCTTTCTTTACTTCGGCTTTTAGACGTGAAGAATCTAGATGGAGTAAAGCACTTTCCTCACTTCTGATGTTAAAATTCATATAAAATTCATATATATATATATATGTTACGGCTAAAGTCCAAAATCTGGCTAATACTAGGTTTAGCCAGCTAAAGCTAGTTCTATCCAACGATTTTGGATAAAGTTGATTTGAAACATAAAATAATAGTAATTTCGGGCTTCATCCGGATAAACTTAGCATTAGCCAAACGTCTCTGGATAAAGCTGGAGTTATGATGAAAATAAACTTTTACATATACAATTACATGTATTTTCGTCGCGTAGAGTTTTAGGATTCATTGATACATTTTAAAGTATATTAGCACAATATAATGTTAATTTGAAAAAATTAAACAGTATTATTTGTTGACGCAAGACATGCTGTGATGACATTTTGTGGTTTTTTGTTTTTTTTTTACATGAAACACAAAACTTCAAAAACAATAGTATAACTTCTTGTATGCAGCTCTTATATTTCCTACTTAATTCAGAAATCATTCGATGTTTAGCACCATGTCCTACAGAAATGTGAGCATCATATAGGACATCGAACTTTTCGTCATTTTTAACATAATACTTGATATTTGTTTCACCTGTAATTATGAAATTCAATATAATTCCATAAAATTTAATACATTTCAAATAGACTTTGAACTTTTTTTATATGCTTAAATAATCACCTTCATCCAAAGAAACAATTAGTTTTTCTACACCTCCAACAATGAAAAGATCAAATCGCTTTAATCGTCGACGCTGTATCGTTGTCAAACTTTTGGCTTCTTTCGCACTTTTGATATCTTTCAAATGAGTGTTATACTGATCTTCATTCATGTAAAAACTATTTGCGTCTTTTTGCACCAACAATTCAACAAACTTTTCATTGAACTTATTTTAAAACTTTCTTTCTGATCAACCGACATTTTCACATACTGTAACTCAAGACTACCGAATAACGAAAGTTATTATAATAACATTCACCGCCGAAAAATATGAGTCATTGTTTACATTTTGCAATCAAAAAAAAACCAATTTCAACTTTATCCACCTGTGTTCGGCTGCTGCTAGTATCAGCCGGCTAAAGCCCGAAATTCGTTACATTTGTCAGCTTCATCCAGCCGCTTTGGATAGAACTAGATTTAGCCGGCTAAACCTACACTGTTGAAAATTCCCGCATAAAACTTCCACTAAATGTATTGGAAGCATATTTCCGAAATGTAGGGTAACGTTACAATACATAATGTTGTAGTTTTTAAATGCAACGGATCATGCAGCGATACATGGGTCGGATGAGGCGCATGCGCATAATTTTCGACTTATAAACGCTAGAATACATGTATTGCAATTTCGGAATTCCAATACCGTGTTTGCAATTTTGCCTTACGCTTGTATTGTAGAAGTGTTGAAGAATTCCAAACATTTTTAACAGTGTAGT